>CAIGRF010115541.1:38602-52527 GCA_903798235.1 Fraxinus ornus | reverse complement strand
GTATCAAATTTCACTTAATTGAAAATTAATTTTTTTCATTTAGTATAAATGATGTAATATTCATTTCACATATATATTAATTCTAAATTAATTAATATTCACGTTAATTTATATATCTTATTTTTGTCATTCATTTTCATTTATACATTTAACTATAATTTTAATACTCATGTTCAAGTATGCATTTCACTATTTGCGGATATATATAATAATTAATATTTATTTTCAGGGACTTACATTTTTCTCATATTTAGATCAAAATGATAAATGATATTACTTTCATTGTACTTGTAAAGTATTTCAAAATAACGTGCAATGCACGTTTAACTCTGACTAATTTATTTAAAAATTGTTCTCCGTTCATTATTGATGTCAAATTGATTCGCACATAAATTGTCATATGTTCGACGGAAATAAGACATGTTAAATATCCATCCGAATAAAAAACCACCCAAATGAATGACGTCATTGCTTTATTAATATTTTATAAAACATGAATTTTTTTTTCTAAAATATTGAAATCAAAATCCCCAAATCGAAAACATATTTGGCCAAAACAAAACCCCTAAAATCGAACACTAACCCCTAAGCAAACCAAAACTCTTCAAAAGCTTGTTTTTTAATATGTGATATTGTAATAAATATTAATGTATCCCTAATTCTTAACATGTACGATAATGTGTTTTAGCTCATCTTGCATGATTAAATTAAATATATAACAAACACATCAAACATGAAAAAGAAAATCGGGGTTAAGAACCCAACATAATTCATCAACTATCGATTTATTAACGGATGTATGGTCAAAAGTAAAAATACGAATTTTACTCTCACGACGATATTTTTTAATGCTACTTATAATAGCATTAAATATATTAGTAACATTATGAGAAAATTCAATTAATTTAAAAAAAATTAAATTTTTTGTGCATTACTCATAGAAGGTCTATATAGTGAACATTTGCAGCTACATAGCTTTTTTAATTACTACCCTCTTGCAAGTTAGATGTAAAAAAATATAACACCATCATGTATAAGCAACTTCTTTCTTGTTAGGAGAAAAAATCAATGCAATCAGAACGAAGAGTGCTTCTAGTAGTTGAAGCATACCTTACTTGGTACAAACTTGACCATATCTTGATGAAACATCTCATTTGAAAAGACTCGCGTGTTTAATGTACTAGAACTTATATCGGAACTAGAGGAACCAAATTGGAGTTGATTCTGTGTATGATCCATAGTTTCATGTTTTGTCAAACATTTCTTGTAATGTCTATTTAGATGGGTAGTTTCAATATCGTTTTGCCATGCCAGTATTACTTTGCAATACATATATACCGTTTTGAATTCTGGCTTCTCTTCAACTTGACGATATGTGGTCATCAATTTGAAGTGTTCACAACATTTCGCAGTTCCTTCGTTTACCAGTTGTGCCTATTACATGCAGTTATTCTTCTTCATCGATGTCATTCAAATCAATTGGATTAGTATTCTTGTGCATATCTTCATCCCCCAAATCAACGGAGATTAGGATGTCATTAAGATCACTGAGATCGTTATCGAACACAGGAAACATAGTCGGATTTGCACTTGTGGTGTTAATGGTCTCCAATTAGTTATTGGGACCCATATGGTAGTAGAAGAAATTAATAGAAAATAGAAATCGAATAGAATATATAAATATATATGTATAGAGAGAGAGTTGGCACGAAAAAATGAAATCTAAAGTTAGGCACTTATAGAGTAATTTTTGAAAAATATGACTATCACATTAGTTTTGAGCGAGCCCATGAGTTGCTCGCCTCCGGGGTGAATCGAGCTTGGTTCGACTTGTCCAATTTTTTTGGGCTCGACCTTACAAGCAAAGCCAAGAGGTGATAGTGGCATCAGTCTTCTCGTTCCATGAGGAAAAGGTCCAGCATGGCTAGCCCATTTCTGTCATCATGTGAATGACTTTAGAATCATGCAACAAAACGGAGAGTAAAGCTTCACGACTTTGGTAGGCAAACCTAAGACTTGCACCGTGATAACTCCAAGAACCACACTTGTCATTTACTCAATCACACCTCATTTCATCCTCCAAAATCATATCGCTTCTTACAAGCGGATTTGTTTTAAAAAGAGGTGACATGAACCAAATCAAGGTTAATGAGGTTTATTTATTTCTTTCTTTCATGTGCTTTCTGAAAGAAAGGAAAAAAAAAAAAAAAAAAAAAAAAAAAAAAAAAAAAAAAAAAAAAAAAAATAAAAAAAAAGAAAAAAAAAAACAAAAAAAAAAAATATTAAATAAAAAAAAAANTTCCTGTACACAAATGGAAGCCAGTCAATGAAGATTCTCCATTTTCTTACGTGCAATTCTCCTCTTTCGATAAGCATCCAGTATCTCAGCTTGTCATTTATCCCCAAGGTCTTTAATATGAAAGGATTTATAAGTGTCTGAATAAATTGAGGTGGATGGAAGAATTACATCATGTCAAAATAATATGATCTAATATAAAAAGTAAAATGAGAATATCTGAGGAAGTGATCGTAACAATCATTTGTCTTATCATCACTAAGTTTGATAATTTATTAACGGCTAACTTTATTAGAGTAGTTAAAAACCCAAAGTGGTTATTCAGTTTATGACCGAGCCTCGAGTTGCACTCTGGGAGGCTGTTATGCACAGTGTTCTAAAAAAAGCGCGCCTAGTAGAGAAGTGCAGACAAAGCACTTTGTCTGACAGTAAGCGTGAATTAAACAGTCAACTGCTAAGTTGGCCCCGCCTAGGCGCGCTTTATTAATTTTTTTATCCTTTCTCTTTTTTTTTTTTTTTAAAAAAACATTTTATTTGATTTTAGTTATAAATTTTTTTATTTTTCTTTTCTTTAAAAGCTTTTATTTATTGTATAGGGTGGCTGACCCATTGTCTATATATTTATTGTATGATGACAGTGATGTGAAGCCTCAGTCAAGAAAATGAGACCACGTGGTTCTGATCCAACGGACACCAATTTGGCCAAAACACTATAAATAGAACCTCTTTGTAACTGAAAAATGGTTGGATTTTTGGAGTTTAGACTTTTGAATCCTTGATCCTTCAAAATAAAAACAATCTTTCAAAATTCCATACATATCATCTAGTTTTTCTCCATATACATTATTTGATCTTTTTATGGGTTTACTTTGGTATTCAATTGATGATTGTTATTAGCGCAATCATCTTCGTTCCACCCGCCAGTGCTTGAACACTTTAGTTTCACGTCGTGAAACATCTCCCGCGTTCACGTTCATCCCCCTTTCTTACCGAAGTTTCGGTCAAAACATGCTGAAATTTGGTCGAGAAGGCGTGAGTAGGCCCGAAATCTGTTGTCCACATAACCTTTTTTGGGGTTAATAGATTGGTGTCGTTTGTGAGAAACCATACATTTTAACCACGAAAATCCCGTGGGAAGAAGCTTGCTGGAAGTAAATTGAAATGAATTTTCTTACTCTTGAAAAAAGGGTATTCTTGAAGAAAGAACCGTTGGAAAGCCCGAAGAGAAATCGTTTGATTAAGAATCAGTTTGATCCTTGAAAAGAGGAACGTTTAGTCAAAAAATAGCTTACTGGCATGAGTTCAAGCGGTGAAGAAAATGCGCATCAGAGGACGAATGAACACCTTGAAGAAGGGGAACCCTCACATCCTGTCCACAACTCACCAACGACCTCAGCAACAACATAGGCGAGGCGGGGGTAGGGTAGCAGCAAGACTTACTAGGGAAGTGGTCACAATGGCCACCAATATGAGGAACAAAACCCAGTTGAACACGGCTATGCATGAGTTGTTGAGCATGCAAGGCCAAGAAAGATACCCAATTCCTTCGCATGCGGCCCCAAAAACATATTCCATGCCTCTTCACAAGGGCGCTACCACGAAGAAGAAGAGGTTCAAAGCCAAATGGCTGGACACCAACATCACGCAAGGATGGAAGACTCCCAGGAAAGGGAGGTTGAAGTTGATACATCCACCAATTACACCTTTGAACGATCTAATGAGGCTCCATTCAAATTTTTCCCAAACTATGACAGAGGTCCGTAAGCATCTTCGACATGCTGAGCCCAGAGGTGCCTAGAAATAGGCAGGCTCCACCTTCCCCTACGCCTAGAAATAAGTAGGATCGACCTCCTCATATGCCTAAAAATAGGCAACATAACCCTCTTCAGTTCAAATGATGAGACGAACATGTCTACGATGAAGCGCCTCAGATCCATCCACCTAGAAATAGGCATGAAAGGCGAAAGTGGGCCAGAATTGAAGTAAGACCTTCCCATCTACCTCCCAGAGACTCAATTTAGGGAAGATGATGATTCTGATTAACTACAAAGGTCATACGATCTTAATGATAATGATGATGATAATTCACCATTTTCGCAAGCCATTAGGAATGCCCCTACGCTGAACCACTTCACACTCCCTAAAATTTCCAAGTATGATGAAAGAGGTGATTCCGCGAAGCATCTCAATAGTTTCAAGACTCACATGAGTCTAATGGAAGCTACCATATATATAAAGTGTAGAGCCTTCCACTTGACCCTAAGTGGAGTGGCCGAAATCGGTAGACCATAATACCAGAAAGGAGCATTCAGAGCTGGCTGGATCTCAAAAAGACATTCCTTAAGCGCTCCTCCACAAGCAAAGAAGGAGAATGACCTATCTAACTCTTGCAAGATATGCGGCAA
Source organism: Fraxinus ornus (assembly GCA_903798235.1). NCBI lineage: Eukaryota > Viridiplantae > Streptophyta > Magnoliopsida > Lamiales > Oleaceae > Fraxinus > Fraxinus ornus. The sequence continues at coordinate 47,826 of CAIGRF010115541.1, read as the reverse complement.
CAGCAGTGAGAGTCTTTGAAAAGTTTCTTGTCCCGCTTCATTGATGAGATGACCTACCGTGTACAAGTAACAGAAAGAGAGGCTCTAACGGCCCTACAGAGAGGATTGGACAGTAACTCCCTCTTTGGGAAAGATGTACAAAACAAAGACCTTACCATTTTGATGCCTTACTAGAACAGGCCCCTTCAAAGAAATGCTCCTCATAGTAAGACCCAACAACCTGGAAATGCTGAATCGAGGCCCTCCAACAGAAACGACGTCCCCATGAGGAGAGATACTGACAAAGAACAAACTAGGAAAAGTCAAAGACAAAGAAGAAGCCCCCCAGCGAATGTTGGCCAAGAGCCCGTCAGAGAAATAGATACAATTTTCGGAGGCCCATGCGTTAGGGAAGAATCTAGGAACTCTCAGAGAAATTACGCCAAGAAGTGGCGAACCCCCCAATGACAAGCTTCGTAGTCAATCAAGCCTCTGTTGAAAGAAAAGTTCAACCTATCACCTTCTCCCAAGATGATGCAACGGGTGTGCATTATCCACATTACGACGTCCTAGTGGTGAGGGTCGTTGTAGCACGCAATGGTCTAAAAAGAATGCTAGTGGATAATGGAAACTCTATCAATATCATATTTGGAACCACTTTTGATAAGATGAAAGTTGATCACGAGCTAGCCACAATGAGTTGCCTCTTGTATGGCTTCACATGTGATAACATCAATCCAATGTGTAAAATCACTTTAACAATAGAGATGGGGACCGCACCCTTGACTGCTCACCATTTCATGGAATTCTTGGTGGTAGATAATCGTTCCGCTTGTCACGAAGTGCTGGAGAGACCAGCTTTGAAGGAACTATGGGTTATCACTTCCATCCACCCCTTATGCACGAAGTTCCCAACCGAGAACGATATAGCCACGGTTAGAGGCGATCAAAGGAGCGCGAGGAAATGTTACTCGAATTCCTTAAGAAAAGTCGAGCTAAGAAGCGACAAATTGATTACCATATACATTGATATGGACGACATTCCTGAATAAGGGAAAGATGTCGAAATCACGAATGCTTCTGAAGAAGGGGCCATCCTTGGAGTTATATGTACCTCTGAAAAAGAGGCTGTCTATGAAGAACAAACAACCCCTGAAAATGGGAGAGCTCCTGAAGAAGTAGCTAGTTTAGAGGAGCTGGACCATTGCATCATTGATTGCGAACCTCAAATAGCCCCACTGGAAGAACTGAAGAGTTTCCCAGTAGACCCATAGGACCACTTCAAACACTTGCAGATTGGAAGAAATCTGCCAATGGAAGCCAAGGAGAAGCTAAAAAGCTTCTTGCTGAAAAATCTTGAAGTCTTTGCTTGGAAGCACGAAGACATGATCGGCATTGACCCAAAAGTCAGTTGCCACCGCTTGAACATTGATCCAAAGGCCACAACACATAGGCAGAAGAGAAGAGCTCTCAATCCGGAGAAAGATGAAGCTCTAAAGGACGAAGTTAAAAGGCTGATCAATAATCGTTTCATCCGGGAGCCTGTGTATCCAAAGTGGTCTCTAACCCAATGTTGGTCAAAAAGCACAACGACAAGTGGAGGGTTTGTGTGGATTTTTGAAACTTGAACCAAGCCTGTACCAAGGATAGTTTGTCACTTCCTAGGATAGACCAACTTGTGGATTCAATAGCTGGACATGAACTTCTTAGCTTCATAGATGCATATTTCTGGTCCAATCAGATCCCAATGTACCTAGCAGATGAAGAACACACGTCCTTCATAACAGATAAGTGTCTGTATTGCTACAAGGTCATGCCATTCAGATTGAAAAACGTCGGGATCACCTACCAAAAACTTGTCAATAAAATATTCGTTGACCTTATTGGAAAAACCATGGAAGTTTATGTGGACGACATGTTGGTGAAGAGCTTAATTGCAAGGGATCATGTCAAACATCTCAGCGAAACGTTTCAAATATTGAAGAGGTACCAAATGAGGCTCAATCCTTTAAAGTGCGCCTTTAAAGTTGTTTCTGGAAAATCTATGGGCTACATTGTTGACTAGATGGGCATTGAAGCCAACCTAGAAAAGATCAAAGCTTTAATTGATATGCGGTCACCTCAGAAACCAAAGGAGGTACAGAGCCTCACCGAATGTATAGATGCGTTGAACCGCTTTGTTTTAAAAGGCCACGGACAAGTGTGTACCTCTCTTTAAAATTCTAAAAGGAATAAATGAGTCCAGTGGACAGAGGAATGTGAGGTAGCTTTACAAAAACTGAAAAAGCACTTGGGACGGCTCCCTTCCTCTCCAAACCAAAGACTAACGAACCATTGCAACTGTACTGGCAGTAACCCTGGAGGCAATCAGCTCGATTTTGATAAGAGAGGAAAATGATCACTAGATGCCTATTTATTATGTAAGCAAAACTCCATTTGCAGTCGAGACTCGCTATCCAAACATAGAGAGGCTAGCACTCTCCTTGATGACAGCCTTACGGCATTAAGGCCATATTTCCAGGCCCATACTATTCATGTGCTAACTAACTTCCCCCTGAAACAAGTGCTGCAGAAGCCTGGTGCTTTAGAAAGGTTATTGAAGTGGGCTATGGAACTCAACGAGTTTGATATTGTGTTCAAACCAAGGGTAGCTATAAAGGGACATGTCCTAACAAATTTTGTAGCAGAGTTCACCCATATTCCATAAATGGAAAAGGAGATGGAACCTGCCGAACCTCCTACATGGAGCCTTTTTGTCGACGTATAGTCATGGGACACCGGGTCAAGAGCAGGAATGGTTCTGTCAGCCCGGAAGGCATATGCTGTAAGGTTTGGCTTTAAAGCCACTAATAACGCAGTAGGATATGAGGCCCTCCTCGCAGGCTCAGACTAGCCAAGGAAATGCAATCAAAGATGCTCGTAATCAGTAGTGATTCGCAGTTGGTAGTAAGTCAGGTTCATGGTAATTTTTCAATAAGAGATAAGCCCATGGCCACATACTTGAAACTGGTTATGGAGTTCATTCCTATTTTCTAAAGATTTGAGTTAGTGCAAATACCATGCACAGAAAATGCTCATGCCGATGCCCCTTCAAACTTGGCAAGTAGTAACGATTCTAAATTACTCATTGTAGTGCCCATAGAATATTTTCCCTGACCTTCCACTGCCATTGGCGAAGAGGTAATATGGGTCGAAGATACTCCGTTATGGATGGAGCCAATCATATTTTCTCTCAAGGATCAGACATTATCCTCTAAAAAAGAGGAGGCAAAGAACTTCGAAGACGAGCCGCTCACTTCGTCTTCCAAGACAAAGTGCTGCATAAACGAGGATTCTCCTTACCTTTACTTCGAAAACAAGCCAATTATGTGCTCCGAGAAATTCATGAAGGGGTATGTGATAATCACATACGAGGATGGTCCTTAGCACAGAAAGTGTTGAGACAAGGATAGTACTGGCTTACCTTGAAAAAGGATGAGCAACAGTTCATCAAGAAATGTTCAACAATTCAGAGGTAGCCTTCCCAAGAGTTAAGTGTTATCTCCAGCTCTATCCGTTTTAATCTGAACCACTCAATACATCAACCGCTTCGTCTTCTACGGTCCAGATCAGAACGTCTGCCTTACGCGCTCTCATGCGCCTAAACTTCGCAAGATGTGTGCAAAACAACCATCATTGCACATTAAGTGCAATCACGGTTGCGTGCGAGGGAAGTTGAACCGCTTCGCTGTTTTTTTCTTGAAAATGTGCAAAGACAGCAAATCATTTAGGTGTAATAATTTAAGACGCCTCGTGTCCCTCAAATGTTTCAAAATCAGGCTCCTCGTCATTGGCAAGTTGAAGACCTAGCAAGTGTCAGAGCCACTTCTCATCAATTAGTTCGGATAAGGCTTCGGATGTGTAAAGGCACTTCAGATGACACAGCTTCGAACTTGATTCACTTCGCTGACACTCTTCAGAATTACTACGAAAAGAGAAATATCTTGAAGTATACAACTTCGGACAAAACTAGTTGGTAGTTCGTACAAGTTAGGTACATTTAAATTCTAACTATAACATAAAGATTTATACTTAGATTTAAGAGACTTGTGATGTTGTAAAAACCATCATCCTAACAATTTTTTTTTTTTTTTTATATATATATACAAGTCCATGCATTACATAAATAATCATGCCTAAACTTGGGGGACTATTGTTACGCTTCGTTTCCGGGGCTCAAGTCAAAGTGCCCTAGCAAACCACGTGGGCAGAAAAGTCAACAAAGATCCAATGATCAAAAGTGAAGAAATCATATGAATGATTGAAGCTCTTAAGCTGAAGCTGTGAGTAATCCGAAGCGCTGTATAGAAGATGGAAAAAGCCGAATCTCTTCACGAGGAGAACCTTCCTCCGAGACCTCTAATTTACCTTTAGCTGAAGTTGTCTCTTACAAAATCCTTAGTCAATTTTTAGAAATGATTGATGTAACATTTGTGACCAAGCATGTCAGGTGTGTCAGCCTATTATATAGGGCGTCTGACTCATTGTCAATGTATTTATTGTATGATAGACAGTAATGTGAAGCCTCAATCAAGGAGATGAGGCCACATGGTTCTGATCCAACGGACACCACGTCGGCCAAAGCACTATAAATAGAACCTCTTTGTAACTGAAAAATGGTTGGATTCTTGAAGTTTAAACTCTTGAACCCTTGATAATAAAAACAATCTTGCAAGATTCTATACATATAATCTAGTTTTTCACCGTATACATTATTTGATCTTTTTATGGGTTTACTTTGGTATTCGATCGATGATTGTTGTTAGCGTAATCATCTTCATACCACCCGTCGGTGTTTAGACACTTTTGTCTCACGCGCGTGAAACATCTCCCGCGTTCACGTTCATCCCTCTTCATTACTGGAGTTCAGATCAAATGCACTGGAATTTGCTTGAGAATGCGTAAGTGGACTCGAAATCTGTTATCCACGTAAACATCACGTTTTTCGAGGTCAAGAAGTTGTGTTACATCCAAATCAAGGAAGATCTTAACTACCTTATTTATTATTGAATTAAGTTAGTACAATTTGCTACCTTATGTTGAAAAGATCTTTGTTGATTTCAAAAACAGTTTTTCAAATGAATGAAAATGTTGTTTGCCAACTCATATGATCGTCAATATAGTTGTTAATCAAATTGTACAGGTAGCATGATTGTTTATTATTTCCTTTTCAGCTTTTATTGTGCTACATGCACATAACATGTTTACATACACATGATGGGTTTATTTATGATTAGGCCAGAATTTCATCAACTAAATAAAAAAAAAAAAATCACCTCTTTTTGATACTTCATAAGTATGTAAATCATTATATGACTACTTATATACAAGTAGCATTATTTTTTATTTTATTTTATCAAGGTACACGATTTTCACACATACAAAAATTAAAAAATTAAAAAATCACCTACATATCTTGTAATTTTGTAATATATTACAATTCCAAGGTTGTTTTTTTTTTTTTTTGGGAGCACCATGAACAATTTTCCTAATTTTTTTCCACTGCAATAACAAACCGAGTCTTTATCCTTGATAAATTCAAAGTTGTTAATAAACACGATAATTCGTAATAGATTACGATCATTCATAAAGCAATAATCGTGAAATTTAATTCTCCCCAATGCATCATGGATTATAATTTAATTCACACAAAATTGGTCTAGTGCAATGCACTTTCGAATACCAGTGTACTAGTGCACTCCTCTCAAGATCCTCCAGTTGCTATCAAAACAAATAGCATACTCTTACTCATAGTGTAGCAACTATCATAGCCTTGATAGAATAAAGTGTCAACCTATCATTTTACATGATAATCAACTTTTCGATCTACGCACAAAATATTATCTACTGTATTAAGCCCCTGTTTGATCCAGCTTATTTTTTTCATTTTCATTCTTCTACTCATTTTCAACCACACATTTTTCAGTAAAATAATATTTTCCATTACATCAATAACTTTTCCTTCTTTTTCAACCACACATTCTCTATCGATCTACTATTCCAAAATACATTCTTCCAAAATAATGTGGCTCAAACAACTCAATAAACGAAGACAGTTGTATGCGTTCAAAATAATGCAACTCCTATTTATTAAAAAAAAAAATCCTATTATTTATTCAATAATAATCAAAATATTTATCTTATTACAGTAAACCCCTAATACTTTTAGACACATATCCCGATAACAAAATTCCTATAAAAATATTATTTTATTGAAGAATGTGTGGTTGAAAACTTTAATGTGTCTGGATGAGAATGAAAACTTTAATGTACACAAAACAGGAGCTTAAGTTTATTATACAAGTCTAGATGGACCCTATTGTGGCAAAGTTGTAAAAAATGGTGCGGAAAGTTACTTTTTCTGATTAACGTCATTCCATTATGCACACTCCTTTTGAAAATAACAAAATACCATTCTACCTAAATCCTGTCATGATTGAAATTTACAAGCCTAAAAAATCTCACTTGAATTAAGAATGCCTGAAGGTTTAGGTTCTATGTAGCTTGGTTTCATACAAATCCAGATTTGGATAACAATGGGAAAGATCCAGCCCGAAAAAATTTACATGAAAAGAAGTGCATTATGTCAATGTCGATAGGTGTACCAGACATTTTTTTTAAAAAAAGGCACTATAAATACTACAAGAATATCGACCAACCCGAATTTGAAGCAGACAGGAAATTGGGTCTTCACTTAGATGGTGCGGCGCCATCTAGGCGTTCGGTAGTTTCACGTCGTAAACTGTTATCTCTAACATAACTGGATTTTGCACCCTGAGAATGAATGAAAATCGCTCCTTTACAACATGAAATGAATCGATAGATAAATATTAACATGCAAACATAATTAGATTCTTATTGGTAAACTTATAAGAAAATTTTAAGCTTAGCCAGACATAGATCATGTTTGGCCCCCGTCTTCCTGCCAACTCACTTTAACCATGTCATTCATTAATAATTTCAGAAAACAAATCAATCAAAATATCTTATAGGGGATCTCAAAAGGAACTCTATAAGATAAATTACTCTGTGTTGAAGAACATATGACCCGATTGAAGACTGAAACTTGTTAAAAATGATAGAAGAAAGCCACAGATAAGACTTCAAAAATAGAATGAACTTATTGGATAAAAAACAAGAAACAAAACGAAATTTGAGACTTGAAACACATATAGAATACATTGTCCTTAAAGCAATATTTGGCCCTTCTTAGTTTGAGATTGCCTTTGGGATCCATCAACGATAACTTCGAGGATATGACAAGCCTTTGAAAGTTTGCACAAAGCAATAAAGTGAAGTTCAACAAATGACCAAGAACACTTTGACTTCTGAGTTTAGGGCTTCATGGAGGAAGAAGGTCTTGCATGAATCGTTTATATCTCTAAAATCCACCAAGAAACTCTTTATGTTTGGCAATGCTTCATTTCAAAAGTTATAGGAAAGGAGGTGAACTGTCATGGAAAGACGTGATGTTTCAGACAAAAATTCGAACAGAATTTTGAGTTAGGTTTCAAAAGTGCGAGAATTTGCAAGTTAGAAATTCTGCTTCATTGCTCGCACATGCTTAGCCCACTCTGATTGTTTCCAACTCAGGATACACTGTCAAAACTACTCACGTTTTTATGTTTAATATTTGAAAAACTTTAATCGACGTGAATTCATGTCACTCCCTCTAACGGAGCCCTACCAAAATCCCGCTATAGGATAAAGAGAGAGAATCTATTCTAGCGCGCCGTGATAGATAGGGGCATGAATTGCTTGGCTATTTTTTTCCCTAACCGCTTGAACTAAGTTTTGGCGATGACTTGGTAAAGGGAATCCATGAGAGAAGGTTCTAGAACAGGGTTTCGACCGAATAGAGCGCGGAGCCAATGAGTTCAGTTGAACAAGGTAACGAGTCTAAGGGCAGGATCAAGCTTGAAATGAATGGTTGGGCGGAGGCTTAATAGCGAACACTATTTATGGATATGAGATCAATACTAAAAACATATATATGTCTTATCTTTTTCAGCTGCATGCACTGCCGCATAAACAATGAATCCGCTGGGCTGGATGAGCAACCTTCTAGCTGGCCTCTGTACCAATAGTAGGGTGGCTTGCTACTTTGGATATGTAAAATATAGGATTTCCAATCTTAGTAGGAAAGGGACGGAAACGAATACTAAATTTAAAGTGAGTATACAGAATTGCATACTCAATCTCAAAGATACATTTAAAATTCCGTGGAAAGCTGTATTCGATGAAAGTCGTATGTACGGCTTGGAGGGAGATTTTTCATACCTTTCGAGATCCAACCTACAATATGGGATAAAAAAATCTAAAATAAGTGATTTTCGTTACGAGAGAAGTTAGAAGAAAAGAAGAAAAACCATCAAGGGCTACTAGGTATAAAACAACCAAAAAGCAATTCCCTTGCAACAACAAAAAAGCAATGAGCCTTTCTTCCAACAATAGTAGAGTTTGGAATGCTTACGGAATTCAAAACTAGGACGAAAGGGCCAGCATCATACATATGTACTATGGGATATATGTAATAGCCGGACTAAAAGATTTTAGAAACTACTTTAGTGTCATCAATTACTGAATTGACTGACTACCGAACTCGTCTTACCTTTCCTTTCTTGCCAATGCCCAAAAGAATTGGACAAATAGACCAGCTTTCAATGAGACTTTCTTTCTTAGCTACATCAACTTGTCAAACTCTCTCCCCTTCACCAGTAAAGTAAGAGAGGACAAGGTACGAGACAATTTGAGAATGATTTTGGATAAGAAGAGCGTATGATAAGAGTAAGTAGATGATGTTGATAGAAGACAATATCGAGCATAAAGAGAGAAAATGAGCATGCTTAGCTAAGAGGTTAGAGCATCGCATTTGTAATGCGATGGTCATCGGTTCGATTCCGATAGCCGGCTTTTCCTTCATTTTTTATTCAATTTTTGAATGATTGATAATGTCCCTTTGAAATCAAAGAATATTGAAAAAGTGCCTTCCCCCTTTTCCAAAATCCATGAATTTCTTAAGTTATAGGAACTTCCAACTATGTCAGGAAAAGGATCCTTTCTATATATATAATAATAGAAAGTCTGGATATTTATCCAATTTACCTCATTCTTCTTTATAGTACAAGTACACTACTTCAGTAGATTTCGCTTCATTTAGTTCAGTTTTAGTTTAGGTTTATTCTGTAAAATAAAAAAAAAAAAAA
>CAIGRF010115541.1:25006-38148 GCA_903798235.1 Fraxinus ornus | reverse complement strand
GGAATGTCTGATTAGTTCTAATCAATTCTAATCAATTAAATAATTCGAATTCGAAAGAATTAATAGAATTCAAAATATAAAATAGAGAAGTGTAACAAAAAGAATTTCAAATGTCATGTGAATTCAAACAAAAATGAAAAAGAAAATTTGACTATCTAAAAATATTTAAGATTTACTATACTAATAATATTAGAATTGTGATAAAGAAATCGAAATTTTATATCGCTATATTAATGGTTATGTTCTAGAATATTCAATGATTTATTTGAAATTCTATATTCTATCCTTTTCTATATTCTATAGACACTATAGTGTAGTGTATTGAATTCCTATGGATAGAAAGTTTCGATTATGTGGGCCTGCTTAGCTCAGAGGTTAGAGCATCGCATTTGTAATGCGATGGTCATCGGTTCGATTCCGATAGCCGGCTTTTCCTTCATTTTTTATTCAATTTTTTAATGATTGATAATGTCCCTTCGAAATTAAAGAATATTGAAAAAGTGTCTTCCCTCTTTTCCAAATCCATGAATTTCTTAAGTTATAGGAACTTCCAACTATGTCCGTGGTATGATTTGTCGAGCCCTCTCCTCGTTCCGCCTGTTTGCCTGTTGGGACAGCAGCTTTCGGGCTTTGCCTGCCCTTTACAAATTTCTGACTCGATCTAAAGTTTCAAACTCCTCTTTTCGATAAAGAATAAAAGTAGTCCAATAACTTTATCTACATCAATCTACATCACACACATTCCAATTTAATGCAACTAAGAAGTATCCTCAAAGATAACTTCTTTTTTCTTAGTCAGAGCATTTTTCATTTCCGGGATTTTAGCCCCGATTAGGAAAGGGCCGCAGAAGCTTTCTAGTTATGAATCGGGTAAGGAACCAATGGGCAACTCTTGGTTACAATTTCGAATTCGTTATTGTTTGTTTGCTCTCGTTTTTGTTGTTTTTGATGTTGAAACGGTTTTTCTTTATCCATGGGAGATGGGAGTGATATACGTAGGTCTTGTCTTGTTCTCTTTTCACCTTTCTAACTCCTCCAGCCAAAGGTGCAATGGGTTCGGGTGGCCTAACGAGATTAGCATATCAGGTCTTTTTCGTTGTCCATTATATTATAGAAATTTAGAATATATAACCTCCTCCTCCTCCTCCTTTATACAAGTTTCAATTTCATCTTCACAGTCATACATGCAACATAAAATCAAATTTATATCTTAAAAGCACATTTTATAGATATTAACATTTGATGAGTCAATTTGTATGATCTTATGATTAAAACTGAAGGTTGCTAAGGAATTAGTTGCTTACTTGGAAAATTGTTCCAAGTTTCCGCATTCCTCGGGCCCGCAGCTTGAGAACATCCTTGGAAGCACTGGGATCTTTGAGAACCTGACATAAATGCGATAAAAACACAGTTTCATACATAAAAGGTTCTTCAATTAATTGTTATCTTGCTTATTTCCCAATTTCGTACAATGAAACTAACTCCCAGGAACCATACGAGCTAAAAGGCATTCACTATTTTCTTATATATATGTTTTAATCAAGCTCAATATAAAGAAGACAAGATATACATAATAACCCTATGGAAGATAGCATACTGATATGGAAAAGTTGCAGCATTGGTCCTCAACCTATATCCTATGTTAGAAGTTGGTTCCTTATCTTTTTCTGTCTCTTTCTCTTTTCCCTTGTCTTTTCCATTTCATTTTATTTTCCTTTTGAATTATTTTTTTTTCTGTTAAAAATAAGTGTATAACTGTCTCTTCACTAAAAATTGATTTTTAATGGATTCTTGCTCGAGATATTTGAAGATTAAAATGTACCAGTTAGAGAACAACTTGCTACATAGACCATAGGTTAGAGACCATGCTGCAATTTTCCTACTTATATTCACAAGGGGGTGCACAAACCAGCATCCTTGACTTTAAGTCACAAAAGCTAACAAATTCAGAACTTCAATGAGCTTGTAGAACTTACTGCTTGGCAAACGCGAGATAAAGTTGACTCAATATCTGCCACGTTAATCTGCCAAAGGGAATTAACCATTGCATCTTTCTTTTCTTCAAACAATTTGATGGTATGCTCGTCCTTAATCTCTCCTTCACCTGACTTCTTCAACTCCTCCTGTATTTGAATCAAGGACACAGCAGCTGGAATGGAAAGAGAAAAAAGATTAGGTGACATTACAGCATTTGAACAAAGAACGAAACTTAAATAGCAAAAGTTTGTGCACATAATGTCACCTGAAGCTGCTGAAACTTGAGATTTTATCCAATGTCCTTTATCCCGCACCCACTCGGCAAGAAATGGAACCTTCATGTAACGCTTGCCCTTCCCCATCTCCCTTGCAGCTTGTCTCGTGTAAATATAACCAATAGTATGCAACATAGCCTCACCAAAAGCTGTAAAAATGATACAAAACAAGTCTAATATTTTCCGTTCAACCACCCATCTATAACTTTTGCTTACAAGTCTTCAGACTTTTGAGTGTGTATAAGCTTAAAAGGAGTAACTTTTTGTTTCGAAACATGGTTGGATATGTTTTTTTCTGTTATTTTTAAGTAAAAAGTGGCTCATTTTGAAAGACAATTCTTGCATGTGCCGGAAAGATTCATTTTCCAGAGGGTGGAAATGGGGCCTGGTAACAAGCTATTCCAACTAAAAGATAATTCTTACCGAATGCTTTATTCTTCATTACACATTCATAGTAAAATCAGGATTGAAGCTAGAAACACAATTGAACATGCAAGGCAACAATGCTGACCAGCTTGAGAAAGACGACGGGCTTCCGATTTTGCCCATTCCACAAACTCCGTAGTTTGACCTTCAACAAATGGTAGTAGACGATTTTTCAGAAGTACTATGAGCTTCTCTTCCCTTTCCTTTTGCAATGCCTTCAGAAAAAGTGATTGTAATTCAGTTAAATATATCTTACGAAAGGCATTTACAACTGCAAGAAGACTTATGTATTACAAAAGGCATTTACAATGCCTTCAGAAAAAGATATATGTAAACCTTCATCTTCTCCTGAATTTTCTGTTTTTGAACTTCAGGGGCTAATTTTTGATCAACTTCAACAGATGCCATGGAAGCCAATGCAAGCTGCCCTACATAATCTTCAAAATAATCACTCCCAAACATCATTCCAAACACAGTTGCAGGGTCAACCATAAAGTCTCTGGAGAAAAAGAGATTAAGATCAATTATTTTTTCCTCATCACTTTTATTTGGTAAGATTAAAGCAAAAGAAGCATAACAGTCAACGCATGTTTGGTACATAGCACTAGAGACGACTGCACACTATAATAAACAGTCTAATTTTTTCTTCAGAACTATTATTGAGTCCTCCCTACCATACAGCCCGTAAATGCTTTGTAGCACAATGATCGTCAGTTCCCCTAAGAGCAATTCTCAGTTTGGCTCGTGATGGCTGCAATTGCATGGATTCACAGGTGCTATTTCAGACCTATCAGTAAATGGTCCTAGTTTTCTTCTTGGAATGTTTGCGAGTAATTGTCAGAGAACATATACTGTGATCTAACACCACTTTTGATAGCTTAGAGTGCACCTTGTGGCTAATAAATTCAATTCAGGTTTATGCTCTTATTCTCTGTAGCACGGACACTTTACTTCAATTAGGGTAGCGTGTCGAGTCGATACCGACACTTCTCGGACACTCTACTGTAATCATTTTTCTTTTTATATTGGAGATATTATATATGGTTAATTCAAAGACATTAGCAAGTAACAAATATGTATTTATATTTAAAAGATTTCAACAAGAAAAATTAATAACAAGTACAAAACTAAATTTATACTATATAAATGAAGAATTGTTAAGAATTTAATCATTGTGTCGTGTCTGTACTTTTTTTAAAAATCGTGTGTCGGCGTATCCGACACGTATCATGTCGTGCATCATAGCTCTTATTTGTTCAAATTAGTTAGAACATCAAGATTTATACAAGAAAGTTTACTAATTCTTGATATCATAAATATTTGCACTATTAATTCTAAATAACATCCAGATTTGCACAAGGAATTTTATATCCACATATACTTATAACTATTAAATGTAAGTGGATATATTGCAAAAACCATTTCAAAACATAATTGGTTGTAACCTCATAGTTTAAAAAGAAACATATAATTGTCAGGTAGCTTGAGAACTGAATATATAACAAAAAGGATGGAAGGGCACAAATGCTCTACTTCAAAGTAAAATGCTTGCATTAAGGGCACTATCATATTTTCTGCATTCCGGAAGAATTTTCTTAATAAATGTAAGTTAGGATGAGTAATCAAGAGAAAAGGCTTTCCTGATTTTCTAATTTATTTATTCTCTGTCAAAATTACCCATGTCTTCATGGTATTTTATTTTTCCAAAACATGACTTTACAGTTTTTACCAACAAAAAAGTTGAGGTGTTTGCATCCCTTCCCAAAGCACCGTTTCCTTGTTTTCTCATGCATTTAGTCTGAAATATTTGTGTACCTTTCAACAAAGAGTCATATCAAATTTAATCCTACATTCCTATATACATTACTATGAATAATCTTGAAATAGTAGGGCAGATAAAACTTACTGTGGTACTCCCTCTTTCCCGTGTTTATCATATGCTTCACGCTTTTCAGGGTCACTCAATACCTGATAAGCTTCTCCAAGCACCTGCATGCATAAAGCATGACCATAAAAAGATTATCCTCCTAGGCAACAAGAAAACTAGAAAGTAGACTAAAGGTTTTACCCTTTCACACCACCCATCAGAAGAATATGTAATACATGAGAGAGAATCGTTTAAAAAGTTGAAGGAAAATTTTAAACAAGGATACAAAATGTATGCTATTATGAATTTGTGGGGTTTCTTTTGTTTTTCAAGATTTTGGAAAAAAATTAAGACGGATTTTGATATGCATTTGTTATCTTCGTTACAGGAAAAAAGAAAGAGATTAAAATAACTCCATACATTGCATCATCAAGAAATCTCAGCTAATTATTTCTGTGTAGGGATCAAAGGTGCCAAAACATCTGGTGTAATCAGTCTCGGGAATAAATTGGAAGGTCAGTGGGGATGATCTCAATTGATAGCGAGTAAACTAGATTGAATGTGCAACAAAGGTAACAAAACTTAATCTCTGTAGTTTATGTAATTCAATATTTAACATAAGCTATTAACAGTCCTATAGTCCATTTATTCCTCTTTGCAATTAAGCATTAGATTACCTTCAAAGTTCAATTCAATTTTAGGTGCAAAACATTGAGATGTGAGATTCGTTAATAAAAGACAAAAAATTAACAATTGAAAAAATGGTGCAATCAAGGGAAGCTTTAACCCAATTTCTATGCTTTTATTAGTTAAAAAAAAAAAAAAGATGAATTCAACCAAGATATACACAAATATAGCGTTCATAAACAAGCTTGAACATATAGGGCAGGCCTGTTCATGTTCAACTCATAGATGCTCTATTTCGTAAGAAAAAGTAAAAACAACAAAAACTTCGATAATTAGATTTATAAGATTTTATTACCTGGAAATTGTGAGCAGCTTGTGAATCTCCAGGATTTTTATCAGGGTGGACAACCCTGGCCTACACAAGAGTACGAAAGGATTAATTCAAGTTTCAAGCATGTCAATGTGATCTCAAATGATATCCCTCCTGTTCTCAAGTTTCATGGAGTGAACTAAAAACTCCCAACAATAAATGAATTGAGCTGAGTAGAATCTTTCAATTTTCACAAGTATATATTTCCGAGAATTGACATTAACAATAAATTTTACCGTCTATTAACCCTTCATACTGTAGACACAAGAAACAATTCCGCACTTCTTTCAGCACAGGGAGAAATGGCATATCCTTCTAGTTTAGACGTGGTGAAACAAAAAAATAAGCAAGCATATGCCCGATGATATCTATGGAACTATGGGTTTCAAATTCCAAATTTGACTACTAACTTGTAGCTGAGTTCTGAACAATCATCAAGAAGTCAAATGTACACAGCAATATAAGGTTCCCTATTTTTTAACTTAGTGCTTCATAATAGAATATTTTGACTGCAGCCACATGCATACGGGATAAAATAGAATAAGCATAGATGCAGAGCGAAAGTAGTCAGTTTTGTTTGATTGTGCCAGTAAAAGCTTTGATTCACCTGACTTCATTCGCATTGACGAGCTCGTATTGAAGATCTTAAATTGAAACAAAGAATAACAATATGTTTTGATACCGAGTATCGGATGGAAGTGGATGGTATCATGAACAAGATTATAGCTCCTTTTCTTATTATTGTTGGTAAAGTACACCAAATATACACTAAGGCTACAGTGGCACACCGGAGTAGACCATAGAAGAAATTGTGCATAAAATTAGATGTATAGTATATAGTATTATGATGGATTAAGGTGGATAAGAATGTCATTTGTACTATATTTCTTATCCGATTCCTATCTAAACTCACCTCCTCACTCCATATAATCGATATCATTCGATTAGCTTAAGAAATACAACGTAAATAATATTCTTTCGAATAAAAAACTAAGAAGTACTATCCAACTTAATCCTCCATAACAACGTCAAAATACTATATACAGCCTAATTTTATACTTAATTCCTTAAATGGTCTAATGCAGTATATCAAACACAACATGAAGGCGTTAACTATAACCTTACCTTGATATAGTAAGCCTTCTTAATATCCGCAGCGGAAGCATCAACTCCGACTCCCAAGATGTCATAATATTCCGTATCCTTTACCATGGCTTATCAGTCACAGAGTCACAATATACAAAGATTACACCGTCTCTACAAACCTTCAACCATCCAAATGAGGAGAAAAAGTGAAAACCACATCAAGATAAATCCAGAATTCATAACACAAAAAACTATCAAATAAACAACTACAGATCTTAATATGGAAAAATTTAGCACATAAGAAAAATATAAAAAAGACAACAGAAATTTAAGTCCCATTTTTTTTTTTTGGAGAAATCAAAATTAAAATAAAATAAATATAATAAATGTTCTTAAATCATAAACAGATCAGAGCTGAAATAGCACAGAACTCAATCGTGCAACCTACACATGAGCCAACAAAAATGGGGAAAGTGGCAAAATCACTTTAATAAAGACAAGGAGAAAAAAAAAAATGAAACCCACAAAATATGATCATCAAAAATAAATTAAATAAATCAAACCTGAAACCTACGCAAGCTAAATTAATTCTTCTCTGGCTCTCGAGTTCCTTTGCTCAGTATTTTGCAAATTCTTGATTTTATCTGTTTCCAATCTTTACGATATGAAACATTTTGCACCTGACACCGTCACACCGCGATGCTGATATGGAATATTAACTTAACCGCGTGTATACAACCGACAAGAAAAATAACCATTAAATATTTTATGGACACACCCTTAGCATTTTTCTTAATAAAAATGATAAATATAATATTTTTTTAGATTGAAAATTAAATCAATCAAATATATTTAATTAATAATTTACATACAAATAAGTTTTAGGCAATTAAATTACCAAAAATTTATTTCCAACCAAATTTCATACTCGTAATCAAATACACAGTAAATTTTAACAATATTTAATTTTAATCAAGTATTTTAAAAGTTTCACAATTTTTTAAACATATATATCATTAATTTTTATCAAAATCTATTAAAACTTTAATTTTAATTCCCACCAAACACGAGATAAAAATATTGTGTGAAAATTTTCTTTTTTAAATATTTTCAAGAGCAAATTATGATATCCCACCTGGATATATGACAAGATTTAAGGGAATTATGTTGACACTTTTTAATTTGTTACGCTACATTTAATTTATATAAAAAAAATAATCTTTACTTATTATTGTAATTATATTCAACTTTATTATAATTTTATTCTCAACTTTCATTTAATTAGTACATGATGTCTGTTTTTCTAAATATTTTGTTAATGCAGTTTGAAATGAGTAGCCATGTTAACGAGCCGAAATTCAAAGTTCGGGCTATGCTCGACCAAAATAGGGTCGAACTATTTTGGGCCTGAGTCGAGTTGAGCAAAAGTTTGGCCAAAAAAATAAGACTCAGTCGAGCCTTGGCGGGCCAGCCGAATCGGCTCTATTTTTTTATTTATTTTTTCAAAATTTAATTTTAGTGCCTGCAAGCTGCCTGCACAGGCAGCTGTAGCAGCTAGCTGCCTTTATATATATATATATATACGAGTCGGCCCGAGCTCAAGCTGATGTCCCAAATTGGGGCTCGACCCTAGCCTCAGCTCGGTGTAACCGATTCCGGGGTGAGCCCGAGCCGGCAAGATTTTTTTACCATCCCTAGAAATGAGGGAAAAATAGTGTCAAACTTTTTTTATTTGTTGCTTATTTTGCTTATTAAAAAATGCGAAGGACAAATAAGTTTTTTTAAACCATCTTCATGGATTTTTTTTAGATAAAAATCATCATGAAGATGGAAATAAGCTAAACTTGCGGATAAGAATGCGATACAAAAAAAAAATAGAACACAAATATTATCATAAAAAAGGATTGATGACCTTTAGTTGAATTAAAATATGGTGCAACCAACAAAAATTGTATCAATATAACCACCCAAATATAAAGGCATTTCTAGGGATGCAAAAAAACTCGTCGGCTTGAGCTTGACCAGTGAAAAGCTTGAGTCGAGCTCGGCTCGGGCCGAGCCCGGACCGGCCCGTGTTTAGAAAAAAAAAAGTAAAAAAATAAAATAAAAACCAACTGTTGCAGCTGCCTAAAACGTAGACAACTGCCTCAAACGCGGAAGCTGTCATAGCTGCCTGCATTACAAGAGCTGTGACTGATGCCTAGCAGCTGTGACTACTGCTTGCTTTTAGTGGCAGTTGTGACTATTTTAGTAGGCATCTGTCACAAAAATAAAAAATAAAATAATAATAAATCGAGCTGGTTCTACTCGGCTCGGCTCGTAAAGGTCCGAGCCTAAAAATTTTGACCGAGCTTTTTCTGGGCTCGACTCTGGCCCAAAAAAAATGGACTTGTTTTGCTCGAGCAGAGCCCGATCTTTGAGTTTCGGCTTGTAGCTTGACTTGACTCGACTCGTTGACATGACTAGGCATTCCACGGGTTTCAAAAATTATAGCAACACCTCTTGAAGTTTAATTTGAGTAATAAATACCTTCTTTAACTATGGCTAGTTTTTTTTTTTTTTTTGGAAGATGAAAATTTTATTGAAGTGTCCTCACATGTGGCGGAGGAAAACCAAGATTACAAGAAAACACAAAGCAATAGACATCATCTTCTAAGGTACGGTAATTCCAAACTATCAGTGTACATTATTCCTTGTAGTAGTGTAGGAACCGCATCACCAATAAACATGTCAGTAGACGATCCTCCGTAACCATATTTAGCAAGAAAATCAGCCGCCATATTTGCTTCCCGGAATACACGATGCACCAGACATTGAACATACGGATCAAATCCAAGGTTTCTTCCCAAAATTCCCAAAGCCACCATAGAGTGCAGGCGCCTCTCTTAATCCATTGTACCACAATTTTAGAATCAGTTTCAACAATTATATTCCCAATTCCTAGGTCCCTACACATGCGAAGACCATCAAGAAGTTCACGAGGCTCAGCCACCATGTTTGTACAATTACCGTAATGACGTGAGTAACATGCCAGCCAAGTTCCCTTACTATCACGAAGAAGATGCCCTCCACCGGCTGGTCCAGGGTTGCCCTTAGAAGCTCCGTCGATGTTTAATTTAAGCTGTCCAGTATCCGATTTTTTCCAACTGATCAGATTCACCTTGGCTAGTTTGACGTCATTAATTGGGCAGTTTAATGAACGCGGGAATTTAATATCACTGTCAGAAATTTTTTGTACCTTGGAGCTCAAACCAGCAATCTGAGATAGCAGCAATTTTATCTGCTAGGTTGCTTTCTGCCATGAGACTGGGTGCCCTTCCATTTGAGCATCACATCTGATTTTCCACAACTCCCATGTGATAATAATCGGTGCAATTCCGTGGAGAAAACCCACCTATGAAGCTCTCGAAACCTGTTTCCACCATAAGTTCATCATAGCTTTCCAAGTGTTAACGGCCATGAGAACAATGTTAAAGTGGGCTGCAAAATGGGATCATATTTTTCTTGCGACATCTCCATTGTACAGAACATGGTTAACATTTTCCACCGAGGGGTTTACACAGCAGTTGCACTTAGAGGCCAGAGGAATTCCAATGTTTTGTACTACCTCATTGACTGGTAGACAATTCAGTCGAGCTCTCCAAGATACAAATGAGATACGTCGAGGAACATGGTATTACCACAGCTATCGTTTCCAAGGACACGACACTCCTTTTTTGGATTAATTCCCAGGCAGATTTAGTGGAAAAAATACCATCCTTACTAGGCATCCAAACATATTGGTCACGGATTGCACTTATTTTAATACGCATACCTTCCACAACAGTAGCTTGAGATTCGCCCATTAATTCCCGAAGCTGACTCCCATTCCATTTACCATTGTACAACAACAGATCCTTAATTTGTAGCAATGGTTCCTTAACTTCAAAATCGGCATCAGCCAGACTCTGGGAACCGGTCCAATTGTCATACCAAAAGCCTGAAGAGCCATCCCGAACACGACAAAAAGTATGTTGCAACACAATATGCAAAGTCGCAACCACACCCTTCCAAAATCAAGAGTGTGGGACAAATTTTCAGCCAGGCTGCAGGTTTGTTTTTCATGTATTTAGCGCTAAAGAATTCCGCCCAAAATGAGTTCCCGTTCAGCAACTTCCATGCAAACCTCATAAAAAGTGCTTGTTGGACTTCGCCAAAGTCTCGAATGCCCAAACCACCTTCCTCCTCTGGAAAGCATATTTTTCTTCAGGATACTTATTTCCGTCTTTTAGAGCCATCGGATGTGTTCCAAAGAAAATCAGAAAAAATACGGTTTAACTGGTTATGGACTCCCTTAGGCAGATCCAGTACCGATAATGTATGAATTGGTATGCTACTAAGGACGTGTTTGATTAAGATGAGTTTGCCTCCAAAAGATAGAAGTCCGCCCTTCTAGCCAGCTAGTTTCTTCTGGATCTTAACCAACAAAGGTTCAAACATGCCCTTCAGTAATCTACCTTTGTATAGAGGGACACCCACATATGTACATGGTAAAGCTCCTTCTTTAAACCCCGAGACAGCCAGTAATTTTCTTTTCCGTGTAGCCGAGGTATGCTTGGAAAAAAACATAGAAGATTTCATAGGACTTGCCCGTTGACCCAATATCCGTTCATACTTTTTTATAATATCAAGGAGGTTGGTGATCGAATTTTTCCTCCCATTAGCAAAATAAGTAAGTTATTGGCATAAAATAAATGACTGACAAGAGCTCTTGCACCAATATAAACAAATATGGTGACAGAGGATCTCCTGGCACAAGCCTCTTGATGGCTCGAAGAAACCCCGTGTCTTACCGTTAAGCATGATTGAGTAGTACGGGGAGGAAATGTAATTAAACACCAGATTTCTCCAGTAATCAGAAAACCCAAACCTTCGTAAACTCTCCAGGAGGAATTGCCAATTAACTCGATCATAAGCTTTGGCCATATCAATCTTCAATAAAGTATTACCCCCTTTCACCTTCTTGTGAATACTCTGCACCATATCCTGAGCAATATAAATGTTATCAAATATACTCCTACCCGGAATGAAAGCTGACTGCTCTTGGGATATTAATCTATCAATCAGAGGAGATAACCTAGCAGCCATAATTTTAGTCAGGATCTTGTACACCATCGAACATAGGCTAATAGGTCTAAACTTCGTGAAGCTATCAGGGGATTCCACTTTAGGGATCAGCACAATGTTGGTCGCCCCCAAAGCACAAGTCAGAGGACAACCTTCAAAAAATTCTTTGGCCACTGCTAAAAGATCAAACTGGACGAAATCCCAGGCAGTAATAAAGAAGCCAGCACTAAAACCATCAGGTCCCGGGTTGCTGTCTTTGGGGATCGACCATAGGGCAGCTTTAACCTCTTCCAGACTAGGCATTTTGCACAACTCTCTATTATCCTCATTAGTAATGTTCGGCTTCAAGAGATCAAGATAATTAACATCCATAGAGATAGGTGAAATTGAGAAATGACTCTGAAAAAATTGCACAACCCTCTCGTGAATCTCTTCAGGTGACTTCAGCTCTCTACCATCTTCAAGAACCATTCGATCAACTACTTGGCTTTTATTTTTATTTTTTACCGATGCATGAAAAAATTTGGTATTTCCATCACCCTCTTTTAGCCGTTTAATACGTGACTTCTGTCTCCGAAAAGCTTCCTCCCTTTCGAGCCATCTTTCATATTGATTTCGGCAATGCAAAAGCTCATTTTCAGTGTCTGATGAAAAACTCTCCATCAAGGTTTTTTCCAGTAGCATCAGTCTATCTTCAAAAGTAATTATCTCCTGTTGCATCCTTCCGAACACCTCAACATTCCAACTTTTTAATACCATTTTCAGGGTCCGTAATTTACGTCCAAGACACACCATAGGAGATCACGTCACACTCATTTCCCAGACTCGTTTCACCAGAGGCAGAAATTCTTGATGAGAGCTCCACATATTAAGGAACCGAAAAGGTGTGGGACCTGTCACATTCAAGCGATCCCTACAGCGTAGTACCATCGGACAATGGTCCGATGACGTGCGTTCCAGATAAGATAGTGCCGTTGAAGGAAATTGGTTCTTAAAGGATGGATTTACCAGAATATGATCTAGGCGAGCCCATATACGTCTAGTGCCCTGACGTCCATTACACCCGACAATTTTGGACCATCAAAAGGGAGGTCCATCAGTCCTGAACCATGAATAAAATCGTTAAATTCCCTTAGGGAAAAATTCATGGATCATGTATTTACTTTACCAAAATCAAAAATCATGTCCCTAAGTTTAAAGTTGCAAAAATCAGGTTTTTTTTTTAATTAATTAATTATATTTCACAATTATTGTATTAAATTAAATATTTAATTGTAATATAATATAATTGACCCACCCCACCCCACCCCATCCCACCCTACTGCTTCGGCGACCGGCAACTATTTTCCGGCGACACTTAATTCCGACGACTATTTTCCGGTGACTGTTGACCGCCGCATAATTCCGG
>CAIGRF010115504.1:7288-17912 GCA_903798235.1 Fraxinus ornus | reverse complement strand
TTTTTTACGGCATGCATTAAATGCACGCCGTAAAAAGCGACTTTTTACGGCTTGCAAAGAATGTACGCAGTAAATCCTTTATGCAATTGATTATTTACGGCACACATTTTTTGCATGCCGTAAAAAGTAGCTTTTTACGGCATATTTTTTTTTTGCATGCTGTAAAAAGTCGCTTTTTACGGCACGCGTCAATTGCACGCCGTAAACATATGCCGTAAAAAGCTATTTTTGTTGTAGTGACTCTTGAAACATGTCACGTGAAGAGTAGTTGGCAAAGGAAAAGAATCAGAACCAGAAGGAAGGAAAGAGGAAGCCAACATAAGTAATTGAAATTCAAAGGCGACGTCGTTTAGGTTCAAATCATACGGTGTCATGATTAAATGAAATTGTAATTAGTTTTGTTAAAACACGTTTTCCTTATTGTTTTTGATAATGCGATGTCTGTGTTGAACCTATAGATACAGATAGGGTGCAATTGGTTCTGGGCTTTTTGTAACCTGATTATTCAGTGAATTTGTTGAAATCGTTCAACAGTGTTCTCATCTCCTTCTTCTAGTTTTCTCTTTTAACCCTCCCCATTCTCTTTATCTCTATTTTGTGACTTAGTTTAGCTGTTTCGGCTGAGTTTAGTTCATTTTCTTCGTTATGGTTTGAGAAAAGCATCCAGTGAGCATCCAGTTGTGACAAATTGGTATCAGAGCAGGCGTATTAGACTGGGTAAGTGAAATCATGGATACTAGAGCTAAGTTGGTTGATGATCATCTGAAGAACAATGATTTGGAAATAACCGATTTGGGAAATGCACTCAAGGCGGTCACCAGTAGGCTGGAGGGGAAGTTAGATTCCACTGAGCAAAATCAGCAAGTATTTGGGCTAAGATAGGAGAAAATAGAGAGTACACTTCTAGATATAAACCTAAATTATGAGAAACTGGTGAATATGGTGGCACAATTGACATCTAATTTGAAAGCAGACCAAAATAACAAAGGAGTAGAAGGGTCTACTACCAACATGAGGTCTAGAAGTAGGATAACTCCATCAGGATCTGATGGGCAGGAGAGTAGAAGCTGTATAAGGGGTGAATTTAGAGGGAATACCTTAACTTAAGATTGATTTCCCTCACTTTGGGGGAGAGGGACCTAGTGAGTGGCTAAGAAAAGTTAGAAAATATTTCCAAATCCATCAAATCCCAGATGATTTGAAAATGGGAATTGCAGAAATGTATCTTAAAGGTAAGGTTGATATATGGTTTGATGGCTTCATTGAAAGTCACCCAAATGCATATTGGAACAAGTTTTCCGAGGGATTTTGTAAAAGGTTTGCAGAGAATACTGGAGAAGAAGCGATGGAAACTTTTAGTAAGATCAAGCAAGTAAGCTCCATTGCTAAATACCAGGAGAAGTTTGAGGAGTTGAAAGCTCAGGTGATGGTATCCCTCCCTCATGTCCCTGAATCCTATTATATTTCAGTATTTACAAGTGTCTTGAAAGGAGAGATCAAGTCCATGGTTAAGATGATGAGGCCGGATACATTAGCTAAGGCCTTTGAAGTCGCCTGCCTCCAATAGTCTACCATCCTAGCCATTAACAAGTTTCAGAAGCCAAAGAATTTCCCAACCAACCAAAGCAGATAGAACCCCCTTATACTAGACCACCTAAGGAAATAAAATCCACTGATCCGAGTCCCAAAATCAATAAACCACATCAACAGTACAAAACCATCACCCCCACTGACTTTCAAACAAAAAGATACCTAGGCTTGTGCTATAAGTGTGATGAAAAATACACTTTTAGCCACATTTGTAAGAATAGATCCATTAACTTCTTATTAGTGGAGAAGGAAGAAAATGAGGGATCCAAAGAAACCAATGACCTTGAAATAGAGGATGAATTAGGTGGGGATGAGGTAATGGAAATATCTATTGATGCGCTGGCTGGAGGATGGAAACATCAGACTATCAGGGTACCGAAAATCATCAGGGAAAGGAAAATACCCATCTTAACAGACAGTGGGAGTACTCATAGTTTTTTAGGTGAGACATTGGCTAGAGGATTGAAGTACAACACCGAAGAGTCCAACAAAGTAACTGTCATGTTAGCAAATGGGGATAAACTAGAGAGTAAGGCCATTTGTCAATCAGTGGTATGGAAGATTCAGAGTTGGTAATTCCAATACAAACTTAGGACCCTTAAATTGGCAGGAAGTGACATTGTTTCGGGAGTGAATTGGATAAGCCAATTTGGCCCTATTGAATTTGATTTTGCTGAAGGTTATGTTAAGTTCCAGAGACATAATAGTGAGGTGAAGTTGAGAAATGAAGTATCAAATTTGTCAGTGGACATGATAGAGGGACCAGAGATGGAAGGATATAATGGACATGAATCACTATGGAGTTATGGGCCAGCTATATTCTCATAAAGAGGAAAAAACTAAAGAGGTTATACCTCGCAAACTACAAGAAGTAATCTATCAATTCTCATGGGTGTTTGAAAAACCAAAAGTGTTGCCTCCACCAAGATCACACGACCACTACATTCCTCTAAAAAAAGGGGCCCAGCCTTTTAAAACCAGACCCTACAGGTGTCCATTCATCCGCAAGATAGAGATAGAAAAGCTGATTAAAGAAATGCTGGAATCTAGGGTTATACAAGCAAGCAGTAGTCCTTTTACCTCACCGGTACTCCTTGTCAAGAAGAAGGACGGAACTTGGAGATTCTGTATTGATTACAGGTAATTGAACGCCCTAACAATCAAGGACAAATTCCCAATACCACTTATTGATGAACTATTAGATGAACTTCATGGAGCTAAATTTTTTTCAAAAATTGATCTTAGAGCAAGTTATCACTAAATAAGAGTTACTGAAGGAGATGTTCATAAGGCTGCATTTAAAACACACCAAGGGTTGTATGAGTTCAAAGTGATGCCCTTTGGCCTCACCAATGCACTTGCTACCTTCTAAAGCTTCATGAATGAGGAGGTGTTCAAGGACCGACTGAAGAGATATGTGTTAGTATTTTTTGATGACATCTTGGTGTATAACACTGATCTAGCCTCTCATTGCCAACATTTGGAATTAGTAATGGAGGTATTACAGAAACACCAACTATATGCCAAGTGGCCCAAGTGTAGTTTTGGGCAATTGAAGGTTGAGTACTTAAGGTCACATTATCTCCAAAGAAAGAGTCTCAGTTGATCCCAGCAAGGTGGAAGCAATGGCCTAAACCTAGGAACATCAAACAGTTGAGGGGCTTCCTAAGGTTGACTGGATATTATAGGAAGTTTGTCAAGAGTTAAGGGGTGATAGCTAGGCCATTGACAGACATGCTTAAGAAAGATAATTTTCAATGGACAAAGGCCGGAGGTTTAGCCTTTGAACAATTAAAACAAGCCATATGTTCAACACCTGTGCTGGCATTACCTGATTTCTATCAGCCTTTCATCATTGAAACCGATGCTTGCCAAAGTGGAATTGATGTTGTGCTAATGCAAGACAGAATGCCTCTAGCTTACCTAAGCAAGGCTATTAGAATCAGGAATATGGGTATGTCAGTATATGAAAATGAACTACTAGCTTTAGTCACTGCTGTCAGTAAATGGAGACATTATTTAGAAGGCCACCACTTTATCATCAAGATTGACCACCAATCTCTCAAATATTTGTTAGAATAAAGGATTACAACCCCCCCTACAACAGAAATGGCCCACTAAATTGTTGGGACTCAATTATGAAATATTATATAAATGGGGAGTTGATAACTTAGTAGCTGATGCATTATCAAGGATGCATGAGAAGGAGGTGAAGTGTGCAAGAATCACCATTGTTATTCCCACTTGGATGCAAGAGGTCACTGATAGCTACACAGGGGATAACTTTGCTAGGGAGAAAATCTAGTCACTTATGTAAAATCCTACAGCAGACCCAGACTTCTTATACTTCAACAATATTTTGAAGTATAAAGACAAGTTATACGTAGGTTCAGGAGGTAATTCAGGTCTAAACTAGTTCAAAATATTCATGGGTCTCAAGAAGGAGGGCATTCAGGCATACATGGCAGCATCTATAAAGTAAAGCAACATTTTTACTGGCCTGGTATGAACTGGGACATCAAAGCAGAGGTATTACAGTATGAAATCTGGTAGACGTGTAAAGGGGAGAATGTTCCTTACCCTGGATTATTACAGCCTCTTCCTGTACCTTTGCATGCTTGGAGCCACATTAGTATGGACTTCATTGAAGGATTGCCTAATTCAGGAGGTAAAGATACTATCTTAGTGGTGGTTGACAAATTTACGAAGTATGGTCATTTTTGGGCACTTTCACATCCATTCACAGCCGTGATAGTAGCCAAAAGTTGCCTCAATTCTATTGCAAAGCTCCATAGCATACCCCTAAAGCATAATTTCTGACAGGGATAAGATATTTACAAGTAAATTCTGGCAGGAATTGTTTAAACTCATGAGCACCCAACTACATTTAAGTTCTGCCTACCATCCTTAATCTGATGGGCAGACAGAACGACTCAACCAATGCCTAGAAATGTACCTAAGGTGTATGACATTTCAACATCTTAAACAATGGGGTAAGTGGTTATCATTATCTGAGTGGTGGTACAATACCACCTATCATTCCTCTATCAGAACGACTCCCTTTGAAGCTCTTTATGGGATCAAACCTTATCAGCTCTCATTAGGCCCTTACCAACAGTCCAATGTGGCTGCAGTAGAGGAATTACTACAACACAGGTACCAACTAAATCAGTAGCTGAAAGAAAACTTAGCACAAGCAGGGGAAAGGATGAAACTATGTGCTGACAAGAAGCGTCCTAAGAGGTCTTTTAATGAAGGAGAGTGGGTCTTCCTCAAGCTTCATCCTTACACACAGCAATCAGTGGAACACATGATTAATCACAAGTTTGGAGCTAGGTACGTTGGACCATATCAGATTACCAAAAAGATAGGCACTATGGCGTACAAATTGGCACTTCCTGCCAACTCCAAAATTTATCCAGTCTTTCATGTTTCATTATTGAAGAAGAAGTTAGGTGACAAGGCAATGCTAGTACTTCAGTTGTCTGATGAGGGTCAGTCTAAACTACCAACACATCACCTATTATCCATCCTACAGTCCAGGACCGTTACACCTAAAAATAATACCATCATCCAGTGGCTTATTCATTGGTCAGATTCTACTCCAGACTGTACAACATGGGAAGATGTGGATTGGATCAAACTACAGTTTCCTCTTTGTGGATCTTGGGGACAAGATCAAGGTAAGGGGAAGGGTTGTCCATGAAGAGTAGCTGGCAAAGGAAAGGAATCAGAACTAAAAGGAAGGAAAGAGGAAGCCAACATAAGTAACTGAAATTCAAAGGCAGGCGACGTCGTTTAAGTTCAAATCACACGGTGTCATTTTGATTAAATGAAATTGTAATTAGTTTTGTTAAAACACATTTTCCTTATTGTTTTTGGTAATGCGATGTCTATGCTGAACTTATAGATACAGATAGGGTGCAATTGGTTCGAAGCTTTTTGTAACCTAATTATTGAGTGAAATTGTTGAAATTGTTCAACAATGTTCTCATTTCCTTCTTCTAGTTTTCTCTTTTACCCTCTTCACATTCTCTTTTTCTCTATTTTGTGACTTAGTTTAGCTTTTTTAGCTGTTTAGTTCATTTTCTTCGTTACGGTTTGAGGGAAGCAACTAGTGAGCATCCAGCTGTGACAAAATAATTCTTAGATCTTGTATTTTCATAATTGTCCCTTTTGATTGAGAGAGAAAATTTTCTTAAATCAGTATAGGTAAGAAACACTCGGGGAGACTATGATGCCATTATAGAATTGAAGTATGATAATAAATTTACTAAATTTCTTTTAATGATAGAGTTCGAAATTGATCAACAACTAAAAAGACACTACGTACAATATATAATTAACAACCAAAAGTATGACTAGAGAACATAAGTGTAACTTTTTAAGCTTCTACTTTGAACTCCCCGTCTCCATGTAGAATAAAAATTAGTTGTAGGAACTGTTTCAGAACAACAAAATGCAAAAAAGAAAACTTATCGATCAAAACTAGTGATAGTGTGTTGTCCTAAAGTGGAAATATCCGTTAACTATTCCGACCTGTTTTAAAAATCATTCATACAATATAACGATTACATCACTTGTACATCAATCATAAGCGATTTTTAGAATCCATCAAGTTTCACTCAAAAATAATTTTAGAATGAATTTTCATAAAGTGCGGGACATGAAAAATTTCTTTTTTTTTTTTAAGACAAAGAAGAGAGATTTATATATGCCACAAAATATATATTTCAATAACTATTCATAATTTAATTGAATTAAAACTATAGTTTTTATGAGGTTTTATGATTTCATTAACTCATTCAATAACTACCTCAACTGCAATTTTATAACGGTTAATTTCACCAAAAAGCCAAAAAAAAAAAAGTTCCAAAAATAATAAATAAAAAATTTATTTTGATGGAAGAAGACTAGGGCGATTGAATGTGATTCAAACTGCAAACCTCCCACATAAATTCTACATTTTTTCCCACTCGACTATCTTATATATATATATATATATATCCCTATACGAAATAAATAAAATAAATGCAAATATTATTTTGAAGTACACAAGAAATCATTCCGGTTTAGGTGTCTTTCAACTTGAACTTTGAATTTATATATTCTATCAAGTTTTCAAGCATAGAGTTATGTCTTGAACTCTATAATTATAGTTGTAAAATGAATCAATAGAACATACGTGATTTCTAAAATGATCATTGAGTTCTCACGATTGTTTTCATTTTGGCCATGAACTTTCTCAATTTTTTTTGAGTGCTTTAAAGGATTAGCCTCAACTCTTAAAGGAACCAGCCACACTTCCAAATTAAAAGAAGTACTTCAATCAAGAGTACATTGTTTCTAAAGACCCACGCTTTGTAACAACTAAATATTAAGAGAATTAGCTTATCCTCCAATTAATACAGAAGGTATTACAACATTATATGGAGGGATTTGGAATAAATCCAATATAGTTCCCCCACAAACCAGTTCAATAACTTTTTTGTCCTATCAAACCTTGTCTCTAGGATATCCAATTGCAAGATTGGGTTTCAGTTATAGGTGATCTAATTTCTAATAGACTTAGCCCCCATTATCCTCGATGTTTTCTAAACTAGCTTTCTAGCTAATGGGTCAGAAATATTATTGCATGATTTCACATAGTTAATAGCTATGACCCTATTCTTAAGTAACTGGAGCACAATATTGTGCCTCTTACAAAAATGTCTAGACTTTTCATTATATGATGAATTTTGAGCTCTTGAAATAACTATTTGATTGTCACAATGGACAAAAATAGCAAGAAGTAGTTATGATTACAAAGGAACGTCCATAAGAAAAAAAATTCCTTAACCATTCAGCCTTCTCACCTTCCTAATCTAAAGCTATGAACTCAGACTTCATAATAAATCTCACAATGCAGGTTTACTTAGTAGATTTTTAAGATATGGAACTGCTTACTAAAGTAAACATGTATCCCCTTGTAGATTTACTTTTATTAGTATATGAAATTCAATTACCATCAAAATATCCCTTAATCATAAAAGGAAATTTAGTATAATGTATCATCCAATCTAGAGTGTATCTCAAATACCTAAATACTCAAATAAGTTCATCCCAATGTTCACTATTAAAATTATTAGTATAACTTCTAATTCTACCAACTGCGTATGCTATATCAAGTCTTGTACAATTCTTGAGATACATGATACTACCAATCAATTTAGTTTATTCTAAAGTAGAAAGACTATGACCCAAATATTTTCTAAAATTACGGCTTGCATCATAAGGTGTTTTGGGATAAACATAATTATGTTGATTAAACTTCGTAAGCACTTTCTCCACATAATGAGATTGGTATAAAATAAAGTCTTCAAAATATTTTACTATTTTAATTCTTAAAATAACATGAGTATAGAGTTGGCAAACGAGCTGAGCCGGCTCGGCTCGGCTCGTTGCCCACGAGCTCGAGCTCGTGGCTTGTTATAAAACAAGCCGAGCTCCTGCTTGGTTCGTTGCTCGTGGGCGAGCTCGGCTCGCCTTTTTTGAATTTTTTTAACTATCCTTCTAAAAAAAAAATAGACGAGCCCCTCGTCAAAAACGAGCCTAGCAGGGTCGGCTCGCCTACTGAGCCGGCCTGCTTGACTCGTGCTCGGGCTCTTTTTTGACGAGCCCGAGCGGTTCGTGAGCAGCTACAGTACGAGCCGAGCGGCCGAGCCGACGAGCCGCTGGCTCGATTGCCACCACTACATGAGTAGGACCAAAATCATTCATTTCAAAGTGTTTTTTCAGAAATTATTTAGTCTTATTAATCATACTGAACTTAGTTCCCATAATCAACATATAAACAAATAATCACACCACACACATTTTTAATTTTGATATATATATATATATATATATATTGTTTAAGGCCATACATAGATTTTTTAAGTCTACATACTTTTATGATCTCGACTTTCTACAATAAATCCCTCATATTGGTCCATGTAAATCTCTTTTTCTAAGTTTCCATTTTAAAAATGTACTTTTACTTGATGAATAGTAGATCATATAAAAAAACAACCACCTTAAACATTTGTATAGGAGTTTGTTGAGTCACTGCAAGACCACCTCAAACGGCACAACCGATTGTGAATGATCCGCTGCTACACCCACCACCACTAGTTGATGATGACTGGGCTATCAATCACGCTCTAATCTAGTAGCATGAACTGTTGGAAATCTACGTAATCATATGCAGTGGAAAGTAAACAATTTTTAATTCTCAAACAATGATCTGCTTTATGTTTAGATGAATTCTGCAAAATCTTTTTCTATTTCTCGAACTCAAATGATCACGATCTGTAATCCAAGCTATCCAATTATCCGCATCCAATGGTGATCCACACAGAGAACAAGAATGAC
The DNA here is from genome assembly GCA_903798235.1 of Fraxinus ornus. Lineage (NCBI taxonomy): Eukaryota > Viridiplantae > Streptophyta > Magnoliopsida > Lamiales > Oleaceae > Fraxinus > Fraxinus ornus. The sequence goes on along the minus strand of CAIGRF010115504.1, from coordinate 8,930 downwards.
GGGTAGGGTTTTCTTTTCTCGTGCTAGCAAGAAAATGAGTTTTTCCATCACTGTTTTCAAACCCTAGCAGCCTATTAATATAAGTCCAAACTAGCATGCCCGTCTTTTAAACTTAACCAGGTTCAATATTTAATTAATCAAATTAATTAAATCTGGTCCATGAATTAATTAATCCATTTAATTAATTCGGGCCTATTAATAAGCAACCAAATTAATTAATTATCCAACACCTGTCAATTAATTAATTGACAAATCTCATTATTCTGGTTCTCTTTTGTGCATGACTCATTAAGTTCCCGATTACGATGCCTAATGATCTGAATTATTATTTTGATCTAATTAAAATTGAAAAATTAAAATACCCCTTTTAATTTATCATCAATTCACATCCGTCGTCCTAGATTAACATTTAGCAATGTGTCGGACAATACATTTGACGGAAAATGTCACATGGTATGACAAAATAAACTTGATCATTTACTGTGAAACTATAATTTAGCAATGTGTCAGGACAATACATTTGACGGAAAATGTCACATGGTATGACAAAATAAACTTGATCATTTACTGTGAAACTATAATCCCTTCGTCAATATGATCCGATCAATTACGAGATATGGATATGTGTCAATCTCAATCGTCGATTATATCTTTTATTCCACTGTTAAGTCAATGCAAGTCGAAAACTCCTTTTCGACTTATGAGTTCACATTGGCTAAGGATTTCATTATCAACATAATTGGATGAAATGTAGATCATAATCTCTTACTATTTAGAGTGACGAATCCTCTATTGATCATTCATAACTTTCATATGATTCTTTACATACCCGAAGGATGCCGTATTAACGACCCTTGGCAGAGCAACATCCAACATCACCAAAGTATGAATGTCCTCATAGAAGGCACTATGATGACCTCAAGTAAATAATCAATTTCACTACCAAACGTTAGAGATTAACCACTGACATTCAGATAGCTTTCCATGTGGAATCTCCCAGTGGTCTTCAATGTTTTGTTCTATAACAAAACATCCATGTGTTCAATCAAGTGTCACCACACTATAACTTGTGAGATAAGCTACTTACTTCACAAGTAAGAAATGTCACACGTGATGATCTATCTGTAATAACGATATTCGTATCTCGTTATTACATACGATCACTGACGATTTAAGATTCAATCATGTATAATTTGTATCTCACAATCACAACTCGTGATTAACAAATCACCAAGACTTGAATCTATGGATTCTATTATTTAATTTATTAGAATATTAATTTAAATAAAAAATAGATATTGCCATAATTACGCATAGATTTTATAGATTAAAAGTGTTTATGTTCAAAATTGATTGGACCTAGGGCATAACACTTACAAACTCCCACTTGCACTAGATCGAATCACTTACGTATCTTATACCATAAGAGTCTACATGACGATCATGTTTATGGTGCGACAACTCTGTCAATGGATCTTCAATTTAATAACTTGTGGGAATTCTTTCTTTCTTTACGTCACTTCATTGTATTATCTTTCTAATGAGATAATACCGCCTTAACACATATTTGGATCATCGATGAGACCTTAGTTCCCTCGCTTAATGATGGCTCCATTGTTATCACAATATAGAAGCATGTGAT
>CAIGRF010115480.1:4944-15213 GCA_903798235.1 Fraxinus ornus | reverse complement strand
ACCCTACGAATCTGTCCCATTAGTCGTTCGAATTCTTCCACCCGATACGTTGTCGCCGCGCGTTTGAATAGGAAAACTGAACTAGCATTATTGTACCTCTGTATTAAGTTCTTTTCCATATGCCACATACAATAACCATGTTGGGACAAGGGAAATAGCTGAGAAATAGCTTTTTCTATACTTGTTTTCCTGTCCGACACAAATACAAGTTCATCAGAATCGCCTATAAGATCTCTCAAGTTCGACAGAAACCACGACCACGATTTATTTGTTTCGGCATCTACGATCCCCCATGCTAAAGGGTAGATTTGTTTGTTAGCATCTTGGGCAGTTGCCAGTAGAAGTGTACCTTTGTATGGACCTTTCAAGTGACTGCCGTCTACACAAATTACGGGCCTCAAGAACTGCAAGTAACCACGAATGCTTGCACCAAATGCTAGGAAGAAATAATTAAACCTATTATGGTTGTCGACTTGGATGTGTGTTACAGTTCCAGGGTTATGTTCTCCAAGGACGTGACAGTACGAAGCAAGTTGATGAAAACTAAGCCCTGGTTCACCATGCAGCTTGAGTAAAGCAGCCACCTTCCCCCTACGTGCTTTGCTGTAACTAATTTTTACTCCGAACTCATGTTCCATGTCACGTGAAATAGCAGCAGGACCGTACTTGTGGTTTGGAGTGTCAAGTTTTCCCAATATGAGTTCGGCAATTACAGAACTAGTGGCATGACGGTGTGCGTTACGACGTGTTTGGAGTGTCAAGTTTTCCCAATATGAGTTCAGCAATTACAGAACTAGTGGCATGACGGTGTGCGTTACGACGCACATCTATGGAACATGTGTGCTGCTTGTTGAATTTACGGATCATAAAGAGGGTAGACTTCTTCACGGCCGAGGCACGCAGCATCCACTTGCAATTATTGTCAGCGCATTTCACGGTTAACATCTTCATGCTTGACCTGCTCACCCGGAATTCAAACTTCTCTTGCAATGCGAGTACACGAATCTTCGAGTACAATTCATTCTTACTGAAAAATATTTCCCGTTCGGCAAGGTCCGATGTATTCACAGGTGTAATCCGTTCTGCAATATTAGCGGCATCGTTACCATTTAACGGGTTGTCCAAGTTCTCATCTAAGGGTGCAGCCCCAATATCAGAAAACGGCGCTTCGAGTGCAATTTCTGTTGAGATATTATGATGATGACTTAGGTCCTCATTTTGTACGTTTTGATGAACATCCCCTACGACAATCATATGATCCGGCCAATTTATATCCGTTGCCATGCCCAGAATTGGGGCCTCGACTTCTAAAACGGTAACACATATTGCAGTTTCCTTATGAACCGATATGTACCAACTCAAGTCTTCGTCATCGCGTATTTCAGCCGGAGGTACATTTAAATTGGGGACTCTGAACTTCAATTCAATGTCACTACTGGGATCAACAATACCAAGTTTTTCCTTCAACCGTAAAGCTAGTCCGGCTAACGTAATATTTGTCGGCACCAAAATGGAAGTTGTTTTGTCCCCTGTCCACTTCCATTCGTCGTCCACATTTGCGAAATTTCCCCCGTACGAGACTATGAATCTCAAATCATCACTCATTATATTGACATTAAAACATAATTGAAATTCAACATAATACTAATGATTCAATTTGGATTATTTCAATGACCCATATCTAACATTCAAAATGTAATTCACCATAATTTAACATAACTTTACATATTTAACATGCTAACATTACCTTCAAAATAACACAGCCCGTGCATCGCACGAGCAAAAACTAGTATATATATAAGAAGTTGTAATTCTTATTCAACATGTGATTAAATTTAATTATTGACTTTAATTTAGATTTTAATCAACTTTAGGTTTAACCAAACACATGCCAAAATTCATAAAAATGTTTCATCATTACTAGTGTTAAATCCAAATTATAATTGGTAATTTCTAAATTTGTAATTAATAATTTTCTTAGTCAAAATCAAATCCTAGTTGAATTGTATTAGGAGTTTATCGAGATGTAATCAAAGTTCAAATAAGAGTTATAGAATCCTAATTGAAGTCAAAAGATTTGGGTTGATAGTTTAGTCCTTGAAAGATTTCAAGAAGGTCACATATGATTATTGGAATGCATTTAGAAATCCAAAGAGTGTTAAAGAGTCGTACAAGTTATGCTCCAAATTCTCTGTCGCAACTTTCAATGTGTTTTTTCACATAGAAAATATTGTAATTTGGACAAGGCTTTTTCTAGAAGAATTGTATCTATTTGATTTAGCTTTCCAATACATTTTAAATCACCTCATTTGAATATAAGGAGAGAAAGTTATGATAAAATTACTGACCACTACTCAGTTGCTCGCTTGTCGCTAGTTTGGAGCTCGAGCGACAGGTTGACGTTCAGAACTATGTTTTGCTTCAAATACTTGATTTTTCACTCATTTTCATCCCAAACATTTTTTTCTCTATATATCATATCCTATGAAAGTTCAAAAGTATGTTGAATAATATTTATTCCATAGAGATCTTTCATTTGAAGATCCAAAACATTCATTAATTCCATGATTCGACTGTCGCATATTACTTGATCCATAAATTCTTTCAAATCATATTTTTTTGATCAAGTCATATTGTTTCATATAAAAACACATAGATATTTTGATCAAGCACCAAACCACTTAATCCACTGGAGATAAATTGATATCAGGAATCAGAAGCTGTTGTAGAAGTACAAATTTAGGAGGACTAAAGTAAGATACCAGGAGTCGAGATCTAATGTCAGGAGCACGTAGTCCGTAAGGGCTAAGGTATAAACCAGTAGTCGAGATTTCTTTTAAAGGAGTTCACATCCAGTATGATCAAGGGAGTCTACAGGAATTGATGTCAGAAGTTCTACAGGGTAGATGAGTCTAGACCGTACTATAAGTTTGGTTCGATTTATAGTGGATTATTAACTGTCAAAGTACCCAGAGTTTTTACCTAATTGAGGTTTTCCCATGATCATGTTTGGTATTTTTTTATTGTTTTAATTATTGATAGTAGTATTCAAATTTAAGATAAATTGACTTATTTGATCTAATCATCTAGAAGTAATTAAAAAGTGAATTGCTACTTTTAATTGTGCAATTCCGCACGTGGGTCTAAATAATTTAAAACTTTCAACTAGTATTATGACAATTGAGTTATTCGTTCAACCTCGGCATAAATTAGATTTTTATTTTCTAGTTTGTTTGTCAAATTGTTCATTCAACCCTAATGACAAATTTAATAAGATAACTAAATATAGAAATAAGCAAAATTATCGTAGGAAAAGAAATTGAAATTGCATTATCACTCATTATTGCCTTTATTTTAAATTTTTCTATCAATAATTCAAAACTTATTGTCACTGATTCCAGTCTTCCAAATCTATTGACAAGAACACCATGTATGACTTCAAAGTTGTTGGGAAATCAATTTTCTTTATTTCTTCGGATAAATTTTGAATTCTTATGTGAATTTTGAAGGCTTCCAACGGTCAAATTAATTCTCTGTTGGTGGTGTTTGTGTTAGTGCAGTGAGCAAAGCATGATATTTGTGTGTTAAAATTGTACGTTATCTTTTATATTATGTAGGACCCGTTATTCAGATAATATTTGCAACAAGCATAACACATAACGGTACATTTTAACGTGTATCAATATGTGTCAAACCATCATATGATTAGATACATTTGGCACACAAACTTCGTTATATATTCCATCAAAGTCTTAGGCCCTGTTTGGTATGGATTAAAATCAGTATTAACCACATCATTCTTGGATCACACAATTTTTTAACCACACATTTCAAAAACTTTTATCACAATCTACTAAAAATCTAATTTTAATCTCCACCAAACACCCTCTTAAATTAGCAACACTAATTGACACTTAGCATCAAGTCCACATGATATGAGTAGAATGAACATCTTGTTCATAGACTACACATAAGCACTAACTGTTATTTATTTTATATTTTCTTTAAAAAAATAAAAATAAATTTGTTAAGTGTGTCATGTGCTTAGCATCAATGAATGAGTGCAACATCAGAATAAATAAGATGATCGAAAGTTACATGTTTATCTAACTTTTACTTGATCAAATTGTATCTTCTACTTGCATCTATTTGATTGGATTTGTTTCCCTATCAATATATATCTAGTTGACCCATTTCTTTCTCCAATTTCCTAATAGAATCGAGTTTACTTTAAAAAATTTGCAATATTTTGATTATCCCTATGAAGAAGGATTAATTTATGTGTACATAAATGTATACATAGTGTGAGTGGGGGTGGGACCCATGATACTGTAGCGTGGATCCCACCTCACTCAAATTATATACATGTCTATGTACACATCTATGTACACATAACACGACTCTATGAAAAATAGGAATGATTTCTGTGGCCCAAATTATATCTATTGGAAAATGGGTTGTTCTATTGGGACTAAAAAGTTCTTCACATAGGCCCAAATTGAACTTCATGAAAGTGTTGCATCGTTACTATTATGACAATATTTAAAAAATTAAATTGAATTCTTTATAAGGTACGTGTTAGACTATGATGGTTTGATGATCACTTCTCTTTTTAAAAAATGTTACTCTCTTGATATTTTTACACACTTCTCACTCATTCAGTGAATCCAGTCATACTAATCTGTTGACTAGCTAGAACGCCTTTTATTACTTCAAAGCAAATCAATTTTCTTCATTTCTTGGGATAAATTCTAAATTCTTATGTCAAATTTGGAGGGCATTCAAGAATCAAATTAACAATACAGTCTTACCATTTTCTACACCATTCAAAGTTGTCTCATATCTCAAATTTGGAGGGCATTCAAGAATCAAATCAAATTTCTTTTATCTCAACGACAAAAGTGGACGTAATTTCACATTGAAGCAGACCTTTATAAATATTGTGTGTTTTTATTTGTCTATTTTCCCGTAATTTTATTACTCTCNACGTAATTTCACATTGAAGCAGACCTTTATAAATATTGTGTGTTTTTATTTGTCTATTTTCCCGTAATTTTATTACTCTCCATAGTATAGAATGATGACTTCTAATTCTGACCCTTATCCTAAGTCAAAAAATGTGTACACCCTCAATAATTTGGCTCTTTGAACATGATATTTTTTAATAAACAAATCTTACTATTATTGGTATGTAAGAAAAATCAGCCGCCGCAGCCAACTTGGACCCAGAAATTAAACAAGTCCTAATAAAATCCTATAAATTAGCAGCAACTGGAGTTAAAGCTGTACTGGCAATAGCATCCAATCTTTAAGAAATCTGATCTACTTTTTCGATTATTTCGAAAATAAAAAATGGCACAAAATGGATCAGATTCGTCCTCGAGAAAGCTAGAAGGCAAAGTTGCAATTGTCACTGGTGGTGCAAGCGGTATCGGGGAGGCGACTGCTCATGCTTTTGCTGATCATGGGGCACGGGCAGTTGTAATTGTCGACCTTCAAGATAAGAAAGGTCAAATCGTGGCCGAATCCATTGGCCTAGATAGGTGCAGCTATCTGCACTGTGACGTTAGCGATGAAGAACAAGTGAAAAACGTGGTTGATTGGACGGTGCAAAAATATGGACAACTCGATATCATGTTTAGCAATGCAGGAATAACAAGTAAAGGTGAACAAACAATACTCAATCTTGACGTCTCAGAATTTGATAATCTGTTTAAAGTCAACGTCCGTGGTATGGCTATCTGCGTGAAGCACGCTGCACTTGCGATGGTGGAGAAGAATGTGAAGGGGACCATCGTCTGCACGGCGAGTGCGGTGGCCAATAACTGTAGAGGGTCAGTAAATGTGACAGACTACACCATGTCCAAGAATGCTGTCGTGGGTCTTGTCCGAACTGCTGGCCAACAACTTGGTGTGCATGGAATTAGGGTTAACTGTGTATCTCCATCGATGACCTTAACTCCACTTTCAGCAAGCATAGGCATGACAAGTGAAGAGGTAATTAAACAAGTCTTTGGGCCATTCACTAGCTTGAAAGGAGTTGCACTGACAGTTAAACATCTAGCTGATGCTGTTATATTCCTCACCTCTGAAGATTCTGCATTTATCACCGGCCATGACTTGGTGGTAGATGGTGGGTTGATCAGTATTCCTCACATGGTCTTACCTCAAAATTAAGAAAAATAGATTTATACTTTCATAATAAAAATTTCTGTACCAATAATATTAATACAAGTATTACAACAAATATTAATAGCTGATGCTGTTATACTTTTTTCTTACTTTTTATCTCCAATTGGTCATGTTTTATTAGGAAAGATCGTTACGAATCGTGATCGAAAGGAAAATCAGCATACAATAAGTCCAGCGAATTATAATTAATGAAATAAAAGTATTAGATAAGATTCATAAGAATTCATGTATTAGTTCGTTCAAATCTCTGTAAACATAACAACAAGAGTCACTTACCATATCGACTAGTAGATCCGAGACATCATTATTTAAACCTAACATGTTAGGCTAAGATTTAAAACAGACTTTTACATAAACTTTTTATCTAAACTATATTTGGCTAACTTATATTATTTAATTTTACTGAATGAATTTTTTTTTTAAGAAGTAACACCTTATATTATGACAATTAGCAATTCCCTTATATATAAGTTTTAACAATACAAAAACATTCATTTTAAAATTTATTTTCTTACTTATAAGTAAGTTTTATATGAAAGTGAACCTTTTAGGTTAGCCAAACAAGTTCTTAGTCGGCAAACAGCAAAATCGACACTTTAAAATTTCCATTATCTTTTGAATCGATGCGTATTGCTTAGAAAATTATTTAAAATATAAGATTTTTCTTTTGAGACAAAATTAAAAGTTCGAAGTTAGTATCGCAAATTATTTGTCTAATTATTGTTATTGAAATTATTACAATAATTTTACATCATAATTATAATTTTGTAAAATTTGGAATATGTAATAAAAAAAAGGGTAAATTGCAAATATTATCCCTGACCTTTGGAAAAATTGCCATCACATTCCTTGCCTTTTTTGGTCTGATTTCCTGTCCTTTGTGAAATTTGTAGACTTGACCCCTATAGATGGTCACCATCCAATTTTTATTAATTGTAAAATGAGGATATTGACCTTTAATAATAATAATAATAATGATAACAAGAAGAAAAAACTAGAAAATAAGCAAAAGAAGCAAAGAAAAATTTCTTCTACCCCCCCATACCATCCCCTGAAACCCCCAACCCGTATCGGCGGAAACCTTTCGGCCCCTAGTGGCCACGAAACCCACCCCCAATTTAATATAAGCTAAGCACCGTATTTTAGTATATCTATATACACACACGTACACGTTTGATTATTTGCAAGAGGGAGAAGATGAAGGTGAAGAAAGGGTGGGTTGGCAGTGAAAGTGGGATTAATTAGCACATGATATGTAAATGGAGGAATATTTCAAAGATTTGTTATCCCAATTTTATATCTATACCATCCTCTATTGCAGAGGCTCATTGATAAAGTTCGGGAGGCATATGGCTAAAGCACAATGGCCCCAAGGTGGTGTGGAATAAATTGAGGGTTTTCGCAGTCGATGATAACTCTGGTTTCCGATCGATAGGGGTGGGGGATGGCGATGACATCGTGCTGGGGTGGGGTATGGGGAGACATTTCTTTCTACGGTTGTACTACATGTACATAATGATTTACATACAGATGATATGGAGAGATATGATTGAATTAGAATTTCTTCGATTAAAAAACTTCCACACTTTTTTTGATACATCATCTATATATAAACCATTATATAACTCATTATATACAAGTATCATTATTCTTTTTATCTTTTCGTTTTTGCTTATTTTTTATTTTTTCGCTTTTCATTTCATTTTTTTCTTCTTCTTGTTGTTTAATGTTTATTAGGACAAGATTGTCATTTTGCACAAATTTAACTCATTTTTGCATGGAAAATATTGCAGTTTCATCTTTGCTAATTTCTCAAAGGATAAGGGCCAAAGCCACACGAAAAGTGGTTAGGACAACATCACAACTTTTGGCAAGATTAGGGATGAAATTTGTAATTATCTTAATAAAAATAAGGAAATTTTGCAACAAGGTCCCAAGTCTTTAAAAAAAAAATTGTGGGGCCCAAACCTTCTAATATCGCATCTATACTTCAAATCTTCCAATAAATATGAGTCAAAGGACCTCTTAATGATTTCCGTCCAAATGACTTCTAGCCGAACAAAATTCCATAAATTGACCTTCAATTGGCCACTTTAATAAAGGGAAAAATAGTTTTCAGTATTTATATAACTAAAACTATTTAAAAAAGAAACAAAAAATAAATAAAAAAATTGAAAAAAAAATATAAAGAAAAAGACTCGTCTTTCCTTATCCACCCACACCCACACCCACACCCACACCCACACCCACAAAACCATTGGTATTCTGCCAACGCAAACCTACAATAATAACATGTTATTTTTTTACTTGATTATTCAATGTACTACTATGAGACTATAATAAATATTTGAACTTAAGTCTTAACAATGATGATGCAATGTGATATATTATTATAAATAAACAAAAAACAACTACATGTGTGTTGGGACTACGGATTAGCTTGCCATCTTTTAGAATAAGACATAAAATTTAAATATATTATTTAGCTTGGAATATAAAATTCTAATTTTCAACTAATATCCACATTTATAAATTAGTATCTGTCCATGTTTCAAAGATTCGTACAAGATTTTCAAGATTTTTATTGCAATCCACTTAGTGCATCTCAATAAATTTACCTGAACCATGTTATTCTTACATCTTTGGTACACAACTTAGTATACATCCCCCTCACATGGGGGTGGGGCCCGCGATTGTGGACCTCACGTGGGCCCCACTCTCATGTGAGAGGGATGTGTACCAAATTCTGTACCAAGGTGTGTAAGAGTAGCATTTTTCAAATTTACCCTGTGGTGATTTAAAAGTCAATGCCCATTAAGTTTTTTACGATGGTTGATCATTATATTACATCCTTATAACATCATTCCAAGATCTAAGAACACATTCAAACATTGAGATTAATTTGATTCTTGAGATTAATCAACCACAAGTTGAAAAAAATATCAAATTCGAATAATCCAAAATACCAACTTCTTAAATATAATCAAGAAGATACATTCTCAATAACTTTCAGAGGTTGCTGAAAATTGAGAGATGTTTAACCAGAAGCAAAGGAAGAGTATATGAACAAGGTGTTCTTGACAATCCACATGAGATAGACCATTCCAAAAGATCAGGAGTCGGTGTGAGTGAAGCACGTTTCAACGGATCTTGGAGATTGCAGGAATTAGATCAACGAGTCTAGTGGATTTTCTAGCCTGGATCATACTGTAAGTTCTTATTGTCTATAGTGGAGATTACGGCTTGATCCTTGAATTTTTACCCAGTTAAGAGTTTTCTCCGTTAACAAATCTTATGTTATTTATTACTTTATTTATTATTGTGGGAATTTAACATACGATAAAAAATTGACTTGATTGACTAAACATCTAAAATAATTTAAAAGTGACTTATTACTTTTAATTAGTAATTTTAATTCATCATTAATCACCTATTCATCCACCTCTAGGTGATTTTAGGGTCAAACTCATAATTTCCACCTTTTATTTTAATTTGTGGGAGAAATGTTTGGACGGACGGAATTAAAAAATAGCTGCACTAACATGGACGTAAATTGAGTCAACAGAGATGCAAATCGAGCCATATTGCACCATATACGTTGTGGGTAGCCTCAATGGATAGCACAACACGACCTGAAAAATAAATAAATTATGCCTCTATTGATTTAGATAGGAATCAATTTTTTAGTAAATTTTGATAAATGTTAATGGAATTTGTGATTTAAAAGTTGATAAAAATTTTGGGTCTCATTATTTGATTAAAAATAATTTAACGAAAAATGAATTTTAGAACCATAAATAGACTTTTCATCATTATGGAGTTAGCTAGACTGAAGAAAAGACTCACGTAGCCGACGTCAAATTTATTGAGAATAAACTTAATTTAGCATCCGTAATTTATAAATTGGTCAAACATCATTTTCAAGAACATATTTTAATGAACTCACAAATAGAGATAGCAACGGAGCGGGGCACCCTCGCCCGCCACTCCCCCACCCCGCCCCGCCTTGCCTTAGACTTGGTGGGGCGCGGGCCGGCCTTGTTTCCCGCTCCGTTTATTTTCTTTTTATTATTTTTT
>CAIGRF010115433.1:4971-15266 GCA_903798235.1 Fraxinus ornus | reverse complement strand
TTACGCATATGCCTCGCTTAAGCTTGTCTAGCCCATACATCTGCCTCCACGCATCGCCACGCATTACGCCTTTTAGAACCTTGGCACATGGACTTAAAAGTGCACTACTTTTGAAGTATGTGCGATGGGTTATAAATTAAAGAGAAAATAGGAAAAAAAAATAAAGGAAAATTAATAAATTCGTGTGTATTTTATTGAGAATAAAACTCTTACATTTATATGGAAGAATAAAAGTGCAAGAGATACAATAGTCATGATAACTACGACCATGGGGGACACAATTGTCTTCAATATTTAGCCATTGTTGAGCCCCATTTTTGGGGGCAAAATGTGTTTTGCAATAATATTTTTTTAAGAATGTGTGGTTAAAAAATAAGAAGAAGTTTTCGATTTACGTGTAAAATTATTTAATTGAAGAATGTGTGCAATTGAAAACAAGTTTGGAAAAAATGAGTTTTTGATCAAATATGGCTCAAACAAAATATATAATTTACTACACCCTCTTTGAATGACTCATTACTAATTTTAAAAGTGTAAAGCTTGACTAGGCGTAGAGGCCAAGTTTCATGAGCCTAAACAAGACTTAAGCGTAAAAATATGTTTTTCATATTTTTAATATTATTTTAAATCTTTAATCCTTCTAAAAATCATTTAGTAATTAAAATAATACATATCAAACATTTAAAAATAAAAAATATTATATTTACTTAAATCATTCATGCAATTAGTCAATTATATAATTTTCAAATGAAAAAACTTAGAAATTAAAAATAAAAGACTTTTAAGAAAAGAAAAGAAAAATTAATAAACAGAGTCTAAACACGCTTAGTCGTGCATTAAGCGATCAACTTCTTGGATTCATTACATAATATTTATCTCATTAAAACCTTGTTTAACAAAAGTTTGGGGGGGCTAAAATATCAAACGAAGAAAAAAAGAGTATAGTTATTTTTGGAATATTAAAAATAAATATTTTCTCAATTAGTTAAAGTTTGAGGAGAAGATGAAAATAATGCAGACCACACTTGCCTCCATTGCTCAGGCTTTGATCATTATATAATGAAAATGAATTGTTACAAAAAAGAATCTAGAATTTACAGCTGTAAGTTAGTTCCTAAAATAGTGGATCATGTCTGGAATAATTTACAACAAATTGAGTGGTAGCACTACAAGAAAGAAACAATATCAACAGCTACAAAGAGATTACTCTTGCAATGCTCCAGCTGGTACTTCAGTTAGCTGATGTGGAGCAATACAGTTAATTCTGTTAACACATTTAAACCTTGTCAGGAAATTCAGTGAGATAAAATCAATCGAACGAAAAAGAGTATAACTACTCCCCCGATGTTGATCATTAAAAATCTTTGAATCGACACAATTCTATCTCGTGTACCAATTTATTGAATATAGACATTGTTAATACTTACGAATAAGTCAACCACATAATCATTTGAGCAAATTTGTTGAATATGGATATCATCGGTCCTCCTGAAAAGACTCTCTCAGCAATTTCTTGGTTCTAATTTATTTTCCTGTGGGTCCAATTTTCTGCATGAGCTTCAAAATCGGGACCTATATGTGTGCGAGGTGAAGTGTCGCCAGTAGGAAATATATGTCAAAACACCCAAAAAGGTGATAATTTGTTTGGTAGAGTTGGTAGATATTCTCCTCAAATTGATACCTAGGCTCTCTCCTCTCTCTAATTTTTATTTTTTATTTATTTATTTTTAAATCGTGTCGATTTCTTCTTTAATTTGTTTCACTATGATCGTGGTTGCGAAATGTCATGGATAGATGCTAATGATAGTGGTACAAATTCTCTCCTCGTTGGCTGCTAAATTTATAAAGAATCGTGTATTTTAATTCTTTTGTTACTTGTAGTACATAAACTTGATCTCAATTCGAGTTCAAAATTATTTGCGCACAAGAGGTTAATATTATTCACTACTATCTAATCTATCTTAGGAAACAAAGATTGTTTAATCACCCAAGAGATACGATCCATGATATATAACCATTGTTCACTAACAAATCGGGAGTATTCACCTAATGTTCTAAATATCAAGGGCATCTCTAATAAGAGGTTTTATTTGGTTTAAAACATCAAATATAGTGTAAAAGCTCCTACAATGGTACCCTAAATATAGTGCAAAAGATAGTGTAATGAATAGTATTACACCAATTATAATAATTTTTATTTAACCCTAATTTGCACCCTTTTACACTCTATAAAAATAAAAATTGTTTCTTAATTTCATTTATGTCTTTATTTAATAATTTAGTATTAATAGATGTTAATTGATTCATAATTATTTTAAGATGATGATTATTTTTATTTGATATTTACTTCTAATTTCTAATCAATTAATAAGTAATAATTATTTCAAAAATAAATTAATATACTAATTCTGATAAATAATTAACAAAATGCATTGTCATTCTCGTTATATGTAATTTTCCTTGTGCGTTTAATGTAATTTTATTTTATTAATAAATGTAATATTTTATTTCATTAAATATAATTTCTAATTTAACGATTTTGTTAATAATATAATTTGTAAAATAAAATTTGATATAAAATAATTTAAAATAAAATTTGGTGTAAAATTTAGTATAAAACCATCTTCAAATTTGATGTAACTTTTACACCAAATTTTGTGTGAAGGTTGGTGTAATAATTGGAGAGGTTATAAATTTGGTATAAACCAGTGAAAATTTGAAGCAATGAAAATACAAGTACACACCCGGTGCTGCAAATTGTAAACTAGTACATCAAAAAAGAGCTATAGAATAGAAAAATGGCATAGTTCTAGCAACCGCTCTCCTCATCTAGGTTGAAGAAATCACTCGTACTCTAAAAGAGGGAATCCACTAATTATTGTTCATTTTTGTCACATGAGTGTTTACACTTCAACTCTTCACATCGATTTCGCTACAGTAACTTGTTTATCATATCTTATGTAAATTGTTGTATGTTTATCCTACTTGTAGACGGTTGACTATATTCATTCATAGTTATACCGTTTTCTTCACAGAGAATAGAGGATTTCTCTGCATTATTTTTCCTTCATTGTAAGTTGGTATAATCTACTTGTACATTCGGGTGTTCATCGAAGTGTCCATTGTGGACATCCCGATGGACACCCGGATGTACCTGTAGACTCATTCTTGTAAGTTTCATTCCGATACTCCCTCCAATAAGGGGCCGCCGAGTGTCTATTATGGACATCTCGATGGACACCGAATGTACCTGTAGACTCACTCTTGTAAGTTTCATTCATATTGTTGTAAAAATGTTTGATACTTTTACATCTACTTAAAAAAAAAAAAAAAAGTGAAAAGGGAGAACAAAACGCAACTGTGTACTCTCTCTCCCCAAACCGAAATCCAACCCAAGATATCGACGCTCAAATCCCAAACCCTAATCACAACTCACAACCTGAAAATCGCCAAACGGGAGCCCCAAACTCCTATCCCCAACGCCGCGCCGCACTACCGTCAAAGGCTTCGCCGTCGCTCGACCTATCATATCTGGTCGCCCTCAGTATCTCTGACCACAGTTATGAACAGAATATTGCTGTGCCGCGCCTTCGTGAAAGGTCTCGACGTCGACATTTCCATCAAAAGTTTTTCCCAAGAAATTACCGCCATCGCCTCACCCGTTTGCACGTTTATTGTACTGGTTTCCAACGAACTCAGCACAAGTACATATACGTGAAAAAAAAATTCAGCTGGGCTCAGGTATTTTTGGTTGTCTATTTCATCAGAAAGTGAATTTCCAGCTAATTGGTTTGAAGAATTGTGTGGATGAAATAGTTTATATTCGTTGGCGTATTTTGTATGCTAGTGTATAAAATGAATTTTTCTATTTTTATTTTATTCATTATGTTTAAGTTTTGTCTGAGTCAAGGTCGAGATACCAAATGCCCTTGCACACTATGTAAGGATGGGTTTGAGAAATGTTTTGTAGTGGAGAAGGAGAAGGAGAAGGAGAAGGAGAATAAAAACAAAGGAAAATTATTCATTTGTTGTAGTAGCAATTTGGGTTTTGGGAGTGGGTTGATAATGAAGAATCAAGCAATCCATATAGACGAGATAGCGCAAACTCGATTAACCCTGCGTAGAATGAAATTGTTGAAGAAATGTCCCGTATGTTCCAGTCTCGAGTTCAAATAAGTGAAGAGGAAGAACTCCATATTTTAGTGAACGTCAGGGTCCGTAGTGAAAAAGTAAGCGCGCAAGTGAATGCAAAAGGGAAGCAGCCAACTTGATTAGTATATAGTGATCGAACGGGTTATTCCAGAAACGTTTGTATGTATATGAATAATGTGGCAGAAAGACCCGTCGTAATGTTATTTTCTGTATGAAATCCTGCTTGGATATGAAAACTGGTTCTTAAGTGACTCTCTGGGTAGTGTCTCTGATCCCATTTTAATTTTTGATTGTTTCTTTGTTTAACAGAAGGGACTGGTGTTAGTCCCATAAAGTGCCATTGGCAGCCCAACTATAACTATTCTTCAAACAAATGTGCAAATAAAAGCATGATTCGAAATAAATTCTTAATAGTTTTGAGCACAAGAACACAACAAAAAGTACACTAAATATTCCTATATAAAGTTGCAACATCGAACAAGTGCGGGCATATATTATAATACCAACCTAATTTCAATGTTAGTCACAGCTGTATTCGTATGTGCTATGCAGCCTCAGTTTCATACAAATGCATCCGTAACTTGAAGATTAAGCCTTTAGATTTGTGAAAGGACATGTGCTAATGCTAGAAGCACCTACCTACTTGAGAGTTACTGGTGAATAACTTGTACAAGTTAGAAGGAAGCGATAATATAATGGAGAATAAAAATCATCACTTCTACACACCGATGTAGTTTCCAACTCTTGAATAATGTGAATACTAAACCAAAAGAATCAAAATGCAGCTGCTGTTGAAGTGTTTCAGAATGAAAATGCCAGCTACCTCAACAGAGTAACACTACATCAACCTGTAAGTTCTACCCTTGTCATCCTAATGCGAGCAATGAATAAAATTCATCCATTTAATGATTTCTTACAATCTTTAGCTAGCAATAAATTTTTTATGCTAACAAATATCTGACATTTGTGTGGCAACATTCGTAAATCAAGAGAAGCAATACAGATGAATCAATTCACTAGCAATCCTAACAATTTTATAGTGGACCTTAATGTAAATAAGAGAGACAACTAGAAGAAGAAAATTCAATTTTTTTCTTAACCAATATAAAGAAGACATGAAGCCATCGCCACTGCATATTATGCTAAAAATAACCCATGTGTATCAGGTTCATCTTATGACCCTTCCCAAATGTAATACACAAATGTAACAAACATACACAAAATCTCTGATACAAGACAGACCACTAAGTTAATGGGTAATATTAATACATAAACAATATAAAATCATCCTAAGAGGACATTACAAACTCATCCACAACAAATGAACATCTCGGTCACAAGCCTCTCTCATCTTCACGCGGTAAGCTTGGATAGTATAACGACATACATTGCCCTACATTGCAATACAATGTGAACGATTAATTATGCAATCATGACGAAACGAATTTTTAACTCATAAATAAGAGAAAAATTTATACCTTTGGAATTATGCATAAAGTTCACCGACAAAGGATGGATCAAATTTCCAGACGACAAATGTTGTGAGAGGGAGAATGTTGTTGGGGTAAAATATTGTGAAAGAAAGAATGGCGTTGGTGTCAACATGGAATGGTGTTGTTGTTGAGGTGGCTGAATGTTGATTCCTTCATCAATCATATTACCGAAGCTTGTTTTTGGTCTCTTACTAGTGCTTGATGTCGAACCGGACTGCATGGTATCAAAGGTAATTGTGATTTGTATTTTGAAACAATTGCAAATCTTAAACTACTCTATCCAACGTACCTTCGCTTTCTTCGATACAGTCTCCAATGGGCTTTTCTCCTAATTTTCCTTAGCGCTCCCTTTCTTCGAGTCTATTCGGATCCAGAACGCTCACACTCGAAGTGTTTGCTAAATCATTATCTAGATTGAGGACATGTGTAGCATGTTGTGTAACGGAATTACTTCTTGTACTCAATTTCGTGGTCGTAAGCTCTTTACATTGAAAATTTATCCATTCCATTATCGCGCGTGAATGGATTTCATCATCTACAACAAGGTTTGCCACATCCGCAAAACCATTAGACATCTCTTCGTATCTCAATTGTGCCGAAGTACTAACTAACCCATCGTAGTTTACTGTAACACTCATGTGTGCTCTACGAACATCTTGTCTCCATCTCCGTAGTATGTACTTATTCGGACATGTGTGAAGTCATTCCGGACCAGTACTGTGATCGTGTGTCTGCAAAGTATTCCCTGAAACTCAAACAAGTGGCAGGTACAAACAATTTCACATCCGTCTCTCACGAACGACGCGATGAATGTCTTTCCCCTCTGACAACCCTCATAAATAACAGTCCATGGTACTTTATATGTCTTATCGAAACATTCTTCCGAAGTAGACATCATGTCGCAATACACCTTTCCCGTTAACTCTTCTTGAAATTCATTAAATTTTGGAATGGTATAGACTGATTGAAATTGTTGCTCCATTTCAAATTGTGTTGCACATGGTACCATTTGCGAGAATGACTTGAAATCAGTCTGAAACTCCTTCTCAACCTTATTTCTAAAGGCACGTTCGTACTGTTCGACAAATTGCTTCAATGAGGTTTTCGAATGCACTTAGCCATCAAAGAATACATTCATACTCTCACTTCTCTGTGTAGTTGACATCCTTGCCCAGAAAGTGGTTTTCAAGAAGTAAAGAACCCAATGTCCTCTGTTCTCGTACAATCCCGATAGCCAATCATTGTCATGCAACCTATACGTATGAATCATCGTTCTCCAACTGGCTTCAAATTCTTCACTGGACTGCAACTCATATACCAATCCTTGTATAGCTCCAAATATCGAACTCTTATCCACGTGGTACTCAAACTTCTCTGGCAGCTTCTTCAAAATGTGCCACAAACACCATCTATGCTTTGTAGTTGGAAAAATAATCTGAATGACATTTTGCATTGTCCTATCTTGATCGATAATAATATTATGTGGAGCCTGACTCTGCATGTATCGAAGCCATATCTTGAACAACTATACAAAGTATTTATGTCTTCGTTCGACACCAAACCACATCCAAGATGTGTCGATTGTCCGTGATGATTTAAGTCAATAAAAAGGGCGGATAACATGTCGTACTTATTAGTGAGATAAGTTGTATCAAATGAAACATCGCCAAACTCCTTGTACGAATGCCTACACCGATTATCTGTCCAAAATACATTACGCTGCCGCGACTTATTGTCCAAATCAATACTAAAGTAAAATCCCGACCATTGTGCTTGCATTTTTGAAAAGTAGGATTGAACCGTTGTCGCATCTCCCTCTCCAAGTTGTAATTGCCTCGCTTGTTCTATATAGTTCTGACAATCCTTTTCAATACAAATCATGTTCTCATATCCACCTGATTCTACGACTATAGAGTTGTAACTTTTATACAACAGAATTCCTGCCAAGTCATTCACCTGAAGCTTCAGTTTCATAGTTGCGCTCAATTGTCTGTTGCATCGATATAACCTGGATTTAGAAGGAGTCGTTTCATGATTGTGGTCGAGGTTTACATCGTTAATTCTCTAGTTTCTAAAACTATTAGCAGATGCAGATATCCTGGCTTTACAACCCATCCGAACTATTGGTTGCGGCTTCAAAGAACCGTTACTATTACTGATTCTTCTGCCTTCACGGTTGCATGTCAACGATCGTCGCCCTTTTCGAATTCCTTTTCTTAACTGGAAAACCCACTATGTAAGCATATGTCTTGTAAAAATCATACATATCTTTTTCATTTTTAAACAACATTCCAACCTCGGGAACAATTACACCAACTCCCCTAGATGTTTCACCTTCCACTGCATTGACGGACTCCATAATGTTCTCACTCTCAGATTGCACCAATACATCGTCATGCTTGTCTTGCACGTCATTCGTACTTTATTCTACTACGAAAAAAACAATGGTCATGTTCAGTCAACATTTAGAATAATTATAATTTCGTTTGGTATGATTTTTTAAATAATACTTAAAAATGCATTTGTATGATCTATCTATAATTCTAGGTTGAAAAATTAGAACTACAAAATTACATAGGAATAATTCCTTCAAGGTAGATGTTTCTGGAAGTGAGTAAGCAGTTGGGAATAAGTGAATATTTTGGATTATTCATAAATTGGGAACTAATACATTATACATCTTAGTAGGGCGTGCAAGTTCTTTCTCAGAAATGAAAAATGTATAATTTCACATTTGTATAATCCAATTTAATCTTGTAATTGCCCATATCATTAGATGAAATGAAAATTTCATTGATGCTGATAATTAAATAAAAGGCCATAGAATGACCATTGATGATGAAATCGTCTTTGATTCTAGAAATTAGTAACAAAAGGTACTTCCTCAAATTGAAATTCAAACAGCAAAACATGATTCTTTTATCAACAACTTAATCCCAACCCTGTACTTCACTTTTTCTGTCTGAAAATGAAAAAAAATGACTTGCTAATGGAAAAAGGCATTTCACTTTCCTTTCAAAACCCCAATATTTATCGTCCAATATCTGTAATTTTAGTGCACCAACACAAGTTTCTCGAATGCTTAAATCACTTTAAGTTATAGTTCAGGCTTGTCGTCTTAAATCGATTTGTAGTGATCATACCTTTCGCTCGTACTGGCTGGGATTTTGATTCTGATTTCTACGAGTTTCTAATTTGGGCAAAAATCTTTTTTTCACATCATTTTTCAAAAGACTTGTGATTTTAAGAATATGTTTATAAGTTTCCCCAAAACACAGGAGGCAGAAGTGTGTTGCATGTGCTAGAAATAAGTTTGATCTTCAGAAAATTTTCGACCAATTCCGGAAAATATTAATTCTAGCCCCTCGCTCTATTAAGTTGTTGGAGAGAAACATGACTATGAATCGTTTTGAAAGCCCTACACATTATTTTGTATATGGTGGCCACTTTAGTTTCCAAAATTTGTCATTCGTTCCTACGCCTCACTCGTATAAGGCTAACATAGGACACCCAGTAGTAGGGGTGTCAACGAGCCGAAACTTTTTGCTCGGACTCGACTCGAGTAAAAATACTTTGAGCTTTTTTTTGCCCGAGTCGAGTCGAGTCGAGCCGAGCAAAAGCTTGATCAAAAAATTTAGGCTCGACCTGAGCCGAAATCTCGGGCCTTAGCAAGCTGAGCCGCGCCAGAACTTGCTCGATTTTTTTTTAAAAAAAATTCGTGATAAATCTAATTTTTTTTAAAGTATTTAAAATTTGTGCAAATTATACGTATTATAAATAATAACTAAATATTAACATATAAAAAAATTACAGCTAAAAAAAAAAAAAAAATAGAAGTGGCAGGCAATTTTATTTTTATTTTCCAGGCTCACGAGCGGCCCAACTCGAGTTGACGCCCCAAACTGGGGCTCGACTTGAGCATCGACTGGGTCCCATTGAGACACGAGACGGACCGACTCGAGCTTTTTTAGGGTCATCCAAACCGACGAGCCATTTTGTCATTCCTATTGATTACAAAAGTTTAATTAGTGAGTTAACTTTTAGAAATGTGAGATTACATGATTTGTTATATTTCAAAGTTTACACGTGGTATTTAATATTTCTGATTTCAAGATTTGCTCATATGAAATTACATAAAGAGTTTAGTGGATTGAATGGTTTTTTGTTAATGACATATGAGTTTTGATGAAGTTTGGGAGGTAGTTTTGAACTTTACTTTTACTTTTCTTATTCACGACATTTAAAAAAATAAGCAGCATTTACATATCATAATTTTGCGATGATAATATTATTGAATTATATTTTTTAATTTCACATGACATCCAAAATTCCAGGATCTATCCAGTTAACGCTAATAGTGGGATAATAATATGATATATTTTTTTTTATTTTTTTTCCAGAGGATAACTGAATTTAGGCTACCAAACAATCCCTTAACAAATGTTGGAAAAAGTGTGTAATCCGATCGAATCAAAAAGTGTAAATTAAGGCTCCCTTGGGAGCAGGAGTATAAGGAGTGCTCGAACCCTGGTCAACTTGGGCATAACCCAAGGTTTACCTCCGCCAGTTATTGAGGGGCCTGTGGCTGGTGATCCAGGAAATTAGTCTGGCTAAGTTGGGATACCTGGGTATCAAAAAAAAAAAAAAACA
>CAIGRF010115388.1:1210-15541 GCA_903798235.1 Fraxinus ornus | reverse complement strand
TTCTAAAAAAATGCATTTTTTTTGTTGATGTGATGGTGAATCTATGGTTGAAAAAGAAGGAAAAATTATTAATGTGATGGAAAATATTATTTTATTGAAGAATGTGTGGTTGAAAATGAGTAAAAGAATGAGAACGAAAAAATAACATTGATGATTTCTATATTGGTCTCCAATATTTTTCATATATTAATTTCTCCTGTCCCTTCGATTAGAGTCGAAAAAATGCCATGTCATGCCAAGGAGTAAAGGCAGCGACGGAGAAGATGGTTCATATCCTAACTCTTATTTTTATTTTATTTTATATAAATAATAAGATTGTTTATACCGAAAGACATGTTTCAAGTGCAATGCACATTTGTATTGTCACATATTGTGCAAATTTTGGAATATTTGCACATTTTATAACATATTTGCTCCATGTACTCACCAAGTTAAGGTCAAGAACAATCAAGTAGAATCGATAATCATAGTAATCAATCAAAAACATATACAGCATGTGATAAAAATATAACATAAGATAACACATAGATCTTTTCAAACATATATTCACAAAGACCCTCGACTAACACAAAGTTAATCAATTAAATGGATAAACACATGCAACAAATGCATAAACAACCCCACAAAAAGTTCTCACAACATTTATCCTATCACATTCCGCGTTGCTCACACCTTGAGAATACATATCTCATCTCATCGCCCACCTGCTCACTAGACTGATTCTAACTCATGTATAACTAATAAACCATAATTGATCCTAAGTCCACGGAATAATCTTCTATCATTACATCATGTCTTTCAACCTAATGTGGATAAATGGGTCTCCACCTAACAGAAGTGATAGAAATGTCACTCTCACACTCCACATGTACATGGTCTTAATAGATTAAAGATTCCAAACATTTAATCGTCTCTTCACTCGTGATCTAATTGTCACTCTCCACATCCTCCATGCATATCACAATGCACATTCAAGCATCTACACTCCACATTACCAAAGGACATACTGCACACTTACTGCTAATGCGTCTCAAATCCACTACGGCAAAATCAACACCTCCCCGCACCACAAGATTACTCCAACACAAATGCTTAAAAAAGAGTTTTATCCCACAAAGGGAAAGGTGAATGTGGCGCTCGTAAAAAGTGTAGAAGAAAGAGTTTGTTATTTCACTACACTCACAAAAAAGGCTCAAAAAGAGAGAGGAAAACCCTTACATGATTGCCTTACATAATATCTCAAATCACACAACCTCACAAAGATAAAGGAAAAATAGTTGTCCCTCTTTCTTCTCACTACCACACTTTCTCATACCACTCACAGAGCAAAATGAGTATGTCGAGATATCAACCCACTATACATACAAACAAATTACCGAATTCTAACCGCTTAACTCGTGAAAACCATTTCTATGGTTGAGTAATTTTTGATTAACCGGCCATTTTACGATTGACACCAATTTTTAAACGAACGATTTTTCGAGCATGACCAAACCATTTTTTGGGCTGATTTTTAGTATATTCATAATTCTACTTACACTCCAATTTTTATTAATTGCACCACATTTTAATTATATTTAAGATTCCCTTTGCTTTTCTCATAGTCATACTTATGATCCTAACTCGTCTATTGAATTCTTATTTTCAATACTCTATTAATTAGCCCATAGCCTATTTAATACAGGTATATCCTATCTAATAAAGGTTCCAGTCAGAATATATCATTTTTGTGGTTTGAAATGAGGAAAAATATTTTATCACACTTTTGTATTTATCTATACCCGACGAATATATTTGAATTGTTCCATGGAATAACTTGGTCAATCAAATGCACTAGTACTTTTTCTTGGAGAGAAAATTAGTTGTAAAATCACGATATCATCCATACCAGTAAAAAAACTTTGAAGAGCCAATCAACTTCAACAAGCTCAGCGGGTCAGCCTATGTTTAGCTCATGTTAGCACACATTCATTTTGTTAGACCCGCAAGTAGTAACCACCTACCACCACTAATTTTTATCTACTTATAAACAAAATCATTTATAAACATTTCCCAAACATTACTTAATTTTGCTAGGTCTACACTTTCTTCAAATTTCACCTACAAACGATGTTACTAACATTCATAGAACAGGTTAGCCATTCTCGACTAACTGATTCATAGGTCTTTTGCGATCAAGCAACTATACCAAACACACTTTCAATCAGGTCTTAAACTCAATTGAAAATCGACTCCTTTAATAATGGTCACACAAAATATTGCATATGCATCGGCCTCGACCATTGGACCCCCATCAAAATCACAAACATCTAGTCTATAAAAAATTGATTCGATGACTCATACTTGAGGCAAAAGGGTATTTTGCAACCTGATTAAAAATCTTATTAACATCGGTGATCAGTCCTCTTGAAGTTAGATTAGAAGCTCAAGAATCGTACACATACTAGCACAACTTCAGTTGAACATCACATAATATTTTCTACAAAAATAAAATTCTTAAGACACCATCAGACTGCACAAGAGACCTCAACTATAATATCAACAAAAATAAGAAAAAGGTATCCTTAAAAGATACAAAAGTTCAGTTCATAAGAATGGATGACTGCACAAGTACACAATGGCTTCCATAAAGCACTAGGTGCAAACGTTTCAGTGAAGAACCTGGGATCGAGATTGAGACACAGTTGAAACTATTGACCTAAAGACTAATCAGATGCACAACTTTTCGGCTCACTTTTGACAAAAACTACAGATATACCATCTCAGAATGATGAACACAATACTAACTGCCTTGGTTATAGTCATTGTATTAACAGCCTCTTCCCTCTAATTTGATAGCCATTAAAGACTTACAAATCAATATGAATACCAGTACATACCTTTGGCATCATCATTTACCAACTCGAGCATGCCATAAAGATCTACTTATATGGAGCAAATAAGATTGAGGAATTGTGGCCACCAAATCCAAATGAATTGGATAATGCCACCTTGACGTCCAGTCTTTCTTTCTTTGATCCCACCAGCACACGTGTGTCCTGAATTAATGTGCAAATCATCAGTAAATGCTATATAGTTGGCTCAATTTTACAACATAAACCTACGCTAGCCAAGCCAAGAAACCAGTAACTCTGCAAAATGAATCATATGCACAGTTGCAATTTTGTGTCACTCCGTTTGGAAGTAAAAAATGCATCCAAGATAAAGACTGATTTGACAGTCCAACTCATTCGTGTTTGCTTACTTTTAGCCCAACCAATGCTCCTGATCTATACATTCTATATGCTAATAGGAATGTTCTACCACTTAAGCCATGTTAAATTAGTGGCCGAAAAAAACATATTTCTTTCTTCCCAAGTAAATAATTGGCAAAAACATTGAACACACTGTAACAACATTATTCCCTGCGCATGAAATTGTTGAGAAGGAATGAAACAAAATATCATACCACACCATCATCTGGAGTCTCAAGATTGATATTTGGATGAACCCAGCCTGTCCTTATCGCCTACAAGGAGACAAAGTTCAGTAAAATAGTCAACCATGAAGCCAAATCTACGTAATAGGGAATATCCCCTTAACAACACATACAAGATAAGTGCCCTAAGTAGTTGAGAACCACAAACAACGGTTTGTAACAATCAAACACATGCAATGTCCCACAGGGATCTGTGCAAATTATGACCTTGGCTCATTTTGATCTAATAATTTCACTGGATAAAGAAATGGTACAATAAAAAAAGCTGTATTCATTTAACTCCCGCTTACTAGAACCACATAGCATTATATAAACAGAACATTTGAAGAAACAGAACCAGAATAAGCACTTAAATTCACAGGGACAATTTGAAGGAACAGGTTGGCAGAATGGCAACAACAATAACAAGTCTTCAGCTTGTCCAATATACTGATTCAAAAGTTTATCACTTCCTAGAAGACACAAAAAGAGCCTATGTTTTCTGGAAATGGAAGATTGGAGCTAATTACCATTTACCAATCCCTTGAATACGTGGCTGATTCTTCACCATAACTGGAACGACCTTCATGTGGCTGGTTATGGTCTCAAGGAAACTCTCACTTATACACGCAAGTGAAGAGCATAAAGGAGAGAGTAGTTGGTAAGATGGATAAAACAACAACTTTCGTGCTTAACTAATCCCATGTTTATCTGAGATCAATTTTTCCCTTCAACTCTCCATAAACCCAAAAGCTCCAACATGGGCATCCCCAACACTTTTCACCCATCAGAGGTTGTACAGGCTGTTGAGATGTTCTCTTAATTTAGACTGAAGATTTTGTGTTTCTATTTTACTGAATTTCTTTAGTTTCATGGGAACAACCGAACAAGGTTTGCACAAGAACTCAAGCCTAAAATCAACCACAGTTAAGGCCAACAAAAAAACTTCAGCAACTTTTCCATAAATGTGCACCAGCAATTTGAACTTACCAGTCTCAGTAGCTGCAAACAAATTTTTCATAGAAAAATGAAATATTTTACAGGGTTGCAGACAAATTTTCTTTGGGGACAACTTTCAGGATGCAATGCAAAATGCAAATACATCTAGTACCATGAAGACAGCCTCAAGAAGATTTTTATGCAAATGCCTGATTCAAAGATGTACAGTGATTTTCTAGTGACTTCTACAAACTAAATAAGCATGCCAAGAACCTGCACAGTTGCAACAGCCTCCACAGCACCAGCTGCTCCAAGCAGGTGACCAATCATAGATTTTGTGGAGTTTACTCGTAACTGCAAACACATAGAACAACTCATAAGTTTCATTAACCTAACAAAATAAAGTATAACTACTATGCAGACATGAAAAGAACTCGTCATTAATTGGAAACCTCTTGATTCTGCCCAAAACAATGGACAAGAGCTTGATACTCCTTGAGATCACCAGCTGGGGTGGATGTCGCATGTGCATTTATATAGTTTATATCTTCTTTGGGTACTCCTGATTGAGCTAGAGCCTTCTCTATGCAGAGAATGACACCGGTTCCTGCTTACAGGAGTGCTCAGAGCGTTAAAAGTACATCAAGGTAAAATGAAATAAACAACATCATGCATTTTCTTTGGTTCGTGGATATAAAGTATGAGGACTGAACATGGTCGAAATAATTGGATAGTCAGAAGATCAACACTATTAGAATAATTACAGTGCAATCCAGTGCAACGACAATATGCTTCGCCACTTATGGGCATGAACAGAATGAGAATTAGGCTGTTAGAGAAAAACATATCATAAATCTTATTTTCCAACTAATTTATTTGTTTCTTTTGATAGATGAATAGCAAAATACTGAAATCAAAGATTTTCAGTATATGGTGAAAAATCAATATCAAACTCTTGAAAAGGAAATGGGGTTACCATAATTCTACTCTAAGAGTTTTTACTAGAAAATGAAATGATATATCACTCCTCTGGCATCGATACAACTCAACACAACAAGCTTGTATAGAAAAAGATAGGCATTTAATGTAAGTCGCTAGAGAAATTATGTTAACCGATCGCTCTCAAACTTTTTTGGGAGAAGCCATTTTCGCATCTTTGTACTTTTTTCTTTCAGCAAAACCCCTGTAAAAGGAAATCCCAGCAATGATCCTGACTCAAAACTCATAAATCGACCAATTCTACCATGTCAAATTGTCAAAAATCTTTGACGAGAGAAACTCCTAAGGATTGCTTGCCAATTCTTAATACTTTTAGACCATGTGGGGCTTAAGGCTTTGTAGAGTTAAAATAAGTTGTTGCCAGTCATGAAAATAACAACTATATTAATAACAACTATATTTAAGTAATCATTAATTTAGTCACAGAGGAAGAGTGGACTGTATGTATAACAAGGGAAAGAACACTCTCGTATTTGAATATTGAATATCATTACTGCTAGCCTGTGCACTCCAACAAGATATTGACAATCAGAAATACTTACATTTACATACATGATAGAAAAGTTCAATGCAGACTGGAGAATTCAATCCTCCTATCCTTATCTTTAAATTAAATATTAGATTGTCATATTTGCCAACTAAGAATGTCAATTTATCTAAACTTCGAAGATGAATTGATAGGCCATAAGAAAACGGGGATATTACCTTCTGGATGAGGCTCTGTCATGTGATAAGCATCACAAGTGAAACTTCCACCAAGAAACTCAGCGTATATATTTGCACCTCTTTTCTGCTTATCCAGAAATTGAATGGAAAAGACATTTGGAGGATAAATTAACCTACGACAAGTTCATATCAAAACAAAAGAGAAAAGCACTCGTATAAATTGGATTGTAGAATACCTTGGCATGTTCAAGTTCTTCCAGAAGCAATACTCCAGCCCCTTCTCCCATAACAAATCCATCACGGTCCTGTCAAAGATCAATAGTTCAATTATAGGGGAAGTTGCTACTCTAAAACCAAGAAGGTATTCCAGGGCTTCAGTTAGCTATTACATTGTCAAAAGTCTATAGCTATGGGGGGCAGTGCTATTGCTCTCACTATTAGACTATTTAGTTATATAAGCAAATTAGACTGTCTTATTACTGTAGTTGAACATCAAATAATAGTTGACAAATATGAAATCAAAACTTCCCGATCATAGATCGCACACGAAAACCACTCATCAAAACCCTGTTTAGGAAGATAGAAACCACACATTATGGATATTCGAGATCCATTCAGTCGACTAAAGATCGTGTAGAAAGCACAAGCATGTTTATCTTTTCGAAATCAGACTAAATATCATTTTCAAAAATTAAAACCGGTGGAACACATTTTATGATCCTAGAAATTATGAGAGGCAAGATAGAGATTATTACACTATCCCAGGGTCGTGAAGCTTTAGTAGGATCGCAATTTCTCAGCGAAAGTGCTCTGCACGCCACAAAGCCTCCCAATCCTGATCCAAAATCCATTACTCGGAAAATGAAAATTTCAGGTTTATGAAATGATATAAATCTAGAACAAGGCATATACCAATTGGTATGATTGCTGCATCTGAGCCACCACAGAGCATCATGTCCTGAAAAATCTCAAAAGTATCAGGAAACATGACAGTCAACAGTAAGATGCTTATTTTTGGGCACTTGTAAGTTGATTCTTCACTTATGAAACAAATTAGAAATGGTACAGTGAGCTCCTCCAATGAAAGAGAACAAAACTTACAGCTTCACCTCTAATTATGTGGTTAGCAGCATTCAGTATACAGAAGTTGCTTGTTGCACAAGCAGTCGATATTGAGTAGTTTGGGCCCATCCATCCCTGTAGAATAGTATTAATTAAGTTTCAGAAGGATGTCAATGGGTTATTGATTGCTCAAGTTGCAATGATTAAAAAGGGAATTTCTTTAACCAGATCTATGGCAAGCATGGCAGAGCCCATATTCGTAGTTGCAAAAGGGACACAAAATGGATTCATCTTCCTATATGAGATACGCAGAGCTTCAATTGCATCATTGAAAACCTGTTCAAACAACAAAGCAACTCAGAAGCGGTTAAAAAGAAGACAAGTTAAATAGACAATTAAAAGAATCTCTCCACAAAATCATTAGAAAGACACATTATAAAGAATAATATCTTTTAAAGTATTAATTACAACATTAATTTTGATTTAAAAGGATTATGTGCAACCCAAGTGAGAATATTCCTTTCTCTCTCCCAAATTCCAAGTGTGTAGGCTCTTGGATGATGATACTAAAACCTGCTAACACACTTCCAAAAAGCTATAAGGAGATTTGATCTCGTGCATTAAAAAACAATGGTTTTATTATCAATCACAAGATATAACCAATTTGCAAAGGTTCAAATGTATAATTCAAAAGGAAGAGATGCCCATGCAACTTCTGCACATATATTACTATACACACAACATGAGAACCAAATAGCATCAGGTATTACAAATTATTACATTTCTACCTGCAACTACGCAAGTTATATCAACAGTGGAAGCTTTATTCAGATAAATGTCCATTCGATTACAATATTCCTTCCCTTTTTCTTTTTAGTGTGCCAAGTAATTATAATCTGCATTTATTCCACTTTATTATTTGTGTGTCAATATTTTCCTTTTTAATTTTTGTTTTGCGCTAGGCATCATAATCTCTAAAAGAATTCAAACTTACCTTCATCCCGCCCAAAGCTGAGCCGATCAAAACTCCGCATCTAGCTTTATTTAATCCGTCCATCACATCCTCTGTAATTCCTCCATCAGCCAAAGCCTTCTTGCCTGCTGTGAGCATGTAAAGCATGAACCTATCCATTCTTTTAGAAAGTTTGGGTGCAACCCAACCATCTGTCGAGAAGGACTTGATCTCTCCAGCAATTCTCTGTGGTATGAAAAACCTTAGAGTAAACATTGAAATCAGTTGCCTCTAAAAAACTAAAGGGATATCACAAGATAGACATACTGTTGGAAACTGGGAACAATCGAAGGCCTCTATCTCGCTAATGCCGCTAACACCCTCAAGTAGGTTGCTGTAAAATACATCAGGATCATGACCAAGTGGCGTCTCCAAGCCCATACCCGTTACAACCACTCGCCTTTGTTTGGTTGGAGGTTTCTTCTGGGGTGCTACTTCCATGGATGGTTGCATAGGTATGGCCACTGTTTCTCCTATAACTTATGTGAGAGCCAATGAGTTTAAAATACAACCGAATGACCCATTAACAAGAAACCAAACTATTAGGTGGTCAAAATTCATAAAAATGGATAAATTCCAATTTAACATATCAGTTACAAGTTAAGAAATCCAAGGCCCTGGAGGTAAGGTATCCATATGACCAAGCAATTCTCTTAAATTAAAGTTGGCATTGGTAAGTCACAACATGGTGAACTACCCATAGATCCAATAGTGTCACTTTGTAGGAAACATAGATTGTTGGAAAAGGCAAGGACTGTGGACAAACCTAAAAGAACCCCTCACCCACCCTGAAAAACATAAGACAACACACGTAACTGCAAATTAATTTCTCAGACACAAATGTGCAATCACATGCTCAAATCTATGTCTTATCAAATAAAGAGGGCAAACAACTTGTATGAAGATCAAGAGACTAATTTACCAGAATTACACTCCAATCCAGCAGGTTGATTGGCAATTGGTGTTTAATTTTGATGAAGGTGGTGTTGTATTTGACTGTGACGATGGTGTATGAGCCATTTCTTATAGAAAAGCAAAATCAGAACCCGGATAAACTTTCTGCTGATTTTCTTCTCTAATATAACAGATTAGTCAAAGAATTGACTAAATAATTATAGAGTAAAAACCCTGTTCTTGATAATTAAATTTCTCTAAGAATTAAAGAAAATGACATTTCGGACTCCATGCCTACACAATGAACAGCCATACATCACTCTAGCATTAAGTACCCATCCAACGACAAATAAGGAGCCCTGTTTCTTGAAAATCCAGTCTAAGTTTGAATCCCAGAACTAAAAATATAACCTAAAACTCAAGAATACAGTATAAAATTCTATATAATCAAACCATCATGAGCAAAATTAAATATAAGTAATTAACCTACAATTGACTCTTACACAAATTTTCAAACTAAATTAAGAACAAGAGCATGATGCCATACAGTGGCCACAGTGTAGTAGGAACCCAAACAAAATCCCACACAGTCGATAAACAAAAACTCAAACTATATGCATTAAATCAAAAAATACCAGGACGGAAAACAGCAGGTTGATTGAGTTTTCTGCGTCTACGATGCAGGGGAACATTTGTCGATCTGAAGCCGAAGAAAAAATCGGTTGTGGAAAAGTTACGACTAGAAGATTTATAGAACTGGTCGCATGGCTCAAAAGCCAAGCAAGAAGTCACAAGATTACTAATGCCAGAGAACTCCGAAGCAAATTTAACCAGATCCCTCTTCCTCCGGCGCGATGCCCATTTGCCCAACCTCGAGGACATCGACGAAGACGAAAAAAATGGGTTGCCCATGGAAGATTCATTTTGACAAGCGACTGACATGCATGCCGCCATTAGCCACGAGCACACCACTGATGACGCCCCCATCCCAAATCCTCAAAGCCACAAAATTAGTATTCTATATCTACGAATATATGTCAGTGTGTTTGTGGGTAGGATTCGAAATGAGGACGGTGAAATTAACGAGAGGAGTGGACCATTTTGATGGATTAATGTGAATTCTGAAGTTACAAAAGATAAATAGTCAGAGAGAGAGAGAGAGAGAGAGAGAGAGCAAGTCATGTCATCTTTTTGGAATTTGCAAGCATTTGAGAGGCCACGTTTTTTTCCTTTTTTTATTTTTCACTGAGTCAGGTCATCTTTCTCATTTGAGGATTATATTACGTTCATCTGATGCAAAGCATCTATGACCAGACATATTTGCCTATAATACACGGACAGAGAGAATTGCAAAGAGGTCCTTCACCTTATTTCCAATCTTCAAATCTTAATGTACCTTTCCATGTTCTATCGCCACATACCAAACCACTCGACGTGGCAAGGATTGTCGCCATGCTTAGTTCCTTGACAACTCACAATCGTAATCTTTCCACCCTCGATCAAACTTGGTAAATTTTTCTTTCAATTATAAAATAACACGCTGTTCATGTACATATTCATTATGATTTCTCAACTTTTAAACATCTGATAATATCTTTTACGTTTTCTTTCAAAAGCTATTATATAGTATAGTTAGTATTCAAAAATTTCAATCGCGTTTTCTAGTGTCGGTCATTGCATCAATCATTGTAATTTACTGCTTTTCATAAATGAGATTCAATACATTCAAATTTTCCATAAGCTTTCGTTATTGTTTTCGTCTTGATACTTGCAAGCAGATCTAGAGACTACCATCCCTTGGTGCCTTCAAAAGGAGTCTCGTGTCATGTCATCTTTGAGAAAGTTGGAGAGTCAATAAATTTATTATTTTACGTACGTAGAATATAAAATGTGCATATAGAGTAGACGAGTGAGGCAGTACGTTCCTCATGTATGCAACTTTACATCATTTGAATGATTTCCTAGAGTGAGGACCTTGACTATCACAATTGTTAGAAGGCTAAGATTGCCTACAAAGGCTAGGGCCTCTACTACAATTCTCCCTACAATAGATTTATCTATGCTTATGTATCAACGCAATTATAATTAAAACGATTATATAGTTTTACTATTAATGAAAGAAAGAAATAAGCATTCTTGAAAAATTATTATTAGAATAAAATGATGGGTAATTATCAATGTCTGAAAATCGGACTGAATATCGATCAAGAAAAAAAGGTTAAAGGTTAAAGAGTTGAATCGAAGTTGAACCGATCGGCAAAAATAATTAAAAATATACCTACTTTGGGAAAAATTAAATCCAAACCTAGGCTATTAGCAATTATACTATTTTAAATTTATTATCATGATTAAATTAAGTATTTTTTACTTAAGGTGTGTTTGAGCCACATTATTGTGGAATAATGTATTTTAAAATAGTAGATTGATAAATAATGTGTGTTTGAAAAAGAAAGAAAAATTATTGATATGATGTAAAATATTATTTTATTGAAGAATATGTGATTGAAAATGAATAGAAGAATGATAATGAAATTTCTAATGTAGCTCAAACAGGTACTTAATTAATAACTTAGTACAAGATAAAACTGTGAGTACCAGAATGGAACCAATTTTTTATATAATTTTTTATTTACAATTTATGTTGAGTAAAAAAAATAGTTAAATACAAAACTTGAAAACCCTAATTTGAGTAGTAATTTGCCTAAAACTCTAGATTCTAATCCTAAAAAATCAAAACTAGCTCCAACTTTTTTTTGTCTCTTGTCTCACATTATTTCAAAGGTTAATACACGTTAGTTTTTACAATTTGGACTTTCTATAAATCAAAAGTTCAAGTTAAGTTATGAGGTAAGTTGATTAATCAAAGCGTTCATTATTTACAATTTGAAACTTTTACTTTCTTGCATTGTTTACAAGTTTAAGTGATTTTTTTAATTTTTTTTTTATATAACACGTGGCAATTGAACTTAATATATTCATAGCTTAAGTTGTAGTTGTTTTATTGAGTTCATGGTTCTCTTTTAAAATATTTTTTTCTTTCTTATTCAAACAAAGATAGTTCAATATATGGACTGTAATTTCTTGATACAATATATTTATGTACCTAACCAGTATTTTTATGTCTGTTCGTTTTAAGAGTAGGATAATTTAAGCACTAATCATAATTAAATTATAGGCTCTAGCATACCTAACTTACGGATCAAATAAGATTGATTAAAAAATAATTTATTATCAAAATGAATTTAATTTTTGATAATTTAATTATCTCCTATTTTCGTGGTTTTTAGTCTTCACTATTTTGCATCTTGAAGATTTGTTAATTGAATTTTCTCTTGCATAAATATTATCGAGTAATAACGTATTAGGTATACGTATTTAAATGACATATATGAAAATATTTATTAAATATATATAAACAATGTTATGAATAGAATCAAACCAGAACCGGAACCGACGATTTGAGTTTGAGTTTGGTTCCACTAATTACAAGGTTCTGAATGGTTTTATTTACAAAATAGTCAAAGTATAATGGGTGGTTCCAGATCTTAAAATATCCGTACCGACCCACCCGACACCCAACCCTATTGCAAGATATGAAAGAGAACGGCAAAAATTAGAAGTTCATAAATAAAAAAATAAAAAAAATAATAAAACGAGGGGAAATAAAGCAACACTAATCTTAGTTTCATCCACATGAAAGATGATGTGAAAAGGTTAAGGATAACTGGTTTTTGGCACCGATTTTTGAACGAACAATTTTTTTTGAGCATAAGTGAACTGGTTTTTCAGTCCGATTTTCAGAACATTGTTAATTATATTTCCACTATTAGTTTTATTGGTTGCACCATATTTTAATCAT
Organism: Fraxinus ornus; assembly: GCA_903798235.1. Taxonomy (NCBI): domain Eukaryota; kingdom Viridiplantae; phylum Streptophyta; class Magnoliopsida; order Lamiales; family Oleaceae; genus Fraxinus; species Fraxinus ornus. Next base: position 2,653 of record CAIGRF010115388.1, on the reverse strand, counting down.
ACTTAAAATTCTCAATCTTTTCTCATTGTAACACTTGTATTCTTAACTCTCTTTTTTTTGTCGAATTTTTATTTTCAACCTTCTATTAATTAGCATTTTTCGTCTGTGATGTGATTTCTTTCAAAATATACCGTTTGCATAAAAAAAAAAATTTGTCTTACTTTTACATTTATATTTTCAAAATAAGATTGAAAATTAAGACATTCTACATCCTCTCAACGAAATCTTTTAGACGGAAATCATTATTAGAATGAGATGTTATAATTAATGAAAGATTGAAATAAGAATTCATCGAAAAAATTTAAAGATATAAGTGCTAAAATAAACAAAGAATAAGAACATTAAATATAATTAAAATGTGGTGCAATTAATAAAAAAAAAAATTTATTCTAAACGAGTCTAGCTTTACAACATGAATTTACAGAATTAACCTTGACCCTACTTTGTCCATTTTCCGCCTCTCTCTCAGGAAATCCCTTTTCTATTCTCTAGAAATTGTTTTGAGGTTGTTTACGCATGATTTCATTATGTGAACGGTGAAGACAAGTGCAACTCTTTTTGTCTTTTTTCTTCATTATGTGAACGGTGCAGACAATTGCGACTCTTTTTGTCTTTTTTCTTCATTACACATTAGACTTGGAGCATATATTTGGCTTGGTTTATGAACGGTTTATTGACACGAAATTCGATTTCATCCACACATTTTAAGGATCCGTTTGGTATATGACTATTGAAAAGTTAAAAGGAACTTTTGTGACTAAAAGGTTGTTTTTGGACTATTTATCTAATTTCATAAAAGTAATTTTTCTAGTTAGAAGAACTTTTAGATTAAGCTGATTTAATGTAATTTCCTCTAAAAGCACTTCCAGAATTGAAAACTCTTTTTCCAAACAAAAAACTAAAGTAACTTCTTCTAAAAGTTATTCTACAAAAAGTAAAAACAAAATCAAAATTAAAATCATGCCAAATGGACCCTAATAAACTTTAATTATTATTCACTACTTATTTTTACCTATTTATAATTTAAATCGTTTATAAACACTTTTCGTACATACTCTTAGATATATAGGCATCAGTCTAGAGATGTCAAGATGGGCGGGCCGGCCCGTAATTCGGCCAACGAACCGAGTGGGCCAAACACGGGCCAACGGGACCCGGACCCGGTCCGGTCCGGGTTTTTATAAGAAAAAAAAAATTTTGAATTGCCACAAAATGGAACGGTCATTTGACCGTTCCATTATAGTTAAGTAGGTGCCAACCTAGTTGGGATGTATTTTAACTATAAGTTTATAAATAGGCAAAATATTATTCGAAAAAATGTAAGTTTTTATGTTATTGATGTAAAATTTATCGACAAATAAATCAATGTAAAATTTATTTTTATGTAACTTTTATCGATTTTAACTCTAATTACTAATTAAAAAATGTATTATTTACCATTCA
>CAIGRF010115386.1:4635-15209 GCA_903798235.1 Fraxinus ornus | reverse complement strand
TGTCTTCTTATTCCGATGAGTTCCATCAACGATAATTGTAGAGGTGGTCATATGGGTTTTTCTCGTAGAGGTTGAATGGTTATTCTTTTATAGTTTATCAAGGAAGGGGAGCGGACAAAAGAAAGGACTCGCCGGAGAAGCGCACCAGTCCTCACTTTCTTACGGTGTTGTCTACCCATCTCGCATTCTGGGCTTTTGCATGGTTAGTTGGGGTGTTTGACCGTAATTAATACGGAGATTAAATAGATAATTAGGTTTAATTATATTATTCTAATTATTTCCTTTTTGAAAGTACTGAGCCTAATTATCCCAAATTAAAAAGTATAGTGGGTGGAATTTCTTTTTTTCTCTGTTTGGGCCGTGAAACGGAAGACAAAAATTAGATGGGCCTTATTGGAACAGGCAATACATGAAGGTCCATGTAAGGTGAGATCTTGGGCTTGAAATGAAATTAAAGAGGACACGCCATCAATTTTTCTGCACCTATAAAACAGACAGCGACCACACGAAATAGAGTAGGATTCGTCTGGGCTGAACATTAGGGGACACGGATGGGAAAGGAGATACGTTGCTACGACAGTCTAGACTCGTTCTTTTATTCATTTTAATTTTAATTATGTTTGTGGTTTGTTCTTTGTTCTTTGTTCTTCTTAAATTAAATTTTCTTTTTCTTCATGTATGTTTTATTGAAATTGGACTTAATTTTAAATTTATAGAATGAAAATGATTCGAGTTCAATTTGTAGCTTGAATTTAGAAATTTATCAAAAATTGGATAATCGCATTATAAAACCTCAGTAGTTTCCCTTCCATTGACATCTCATCTCGTTCCATAACTTTAGTCATTTATATTTCTTTAGTTCAAATTATTTCAACAAACTCAACTCTTTTTCTCAACTAGATTAGATTATAATTACAAGTTGTTTGACAAAGTTTTTGATAAAAGTTAATGAAATGTATAATTGAAATATTTATAAAAATTATAGCTTTAATTACATGTACAGTTAGAATTGGAGTAAATAATATTTTTTTAATAACCTTGGATGTCCGGGTCAGTTTGCGCGCACCTCGACTAATTTCACGGGGCCCTGAAGTTTACAACCGAATACTCACCTCAGTGGCCCTGAGGGGACTCGAACTGGTGACCATTGGGGAGCAAATCCAATATCTGACCAATTGAGCTACTCCTCAGGGTTAACAAGCACTTAATTTCTTTATTCGTACTTTTTGTTGGTTTAGTTGCTTTGCATAATCCAAAAATTCGTACGTACACAAAAATTTGTATAAAATTCTTCTAAATGTCTGATTTTTAATAAAATCTACCAGGAGTTCGATTTCTTACTCTCATGAATCTTCAAACTTTTAACAAAAAATCAAGAACCCACACCCTCCATAAATGATGTTTATTTTATCTAATTTTAAAATTTAAAAGAAGAAGCGTGAGAGAAAAGTTGTACATTTGACCTAATAACTTATGTTTTACTCTTCCAATTTTTAATTGTCTTGCAATAATAACTTTGAATTAATTATCGCAACTCAACTTTCGGTTGTGCTTCAAATGATTGAAAATTGACAGTAATTTTTGTCCATTTTCTGTTCTTTTCTTGAAAAAACTTATTTTAACTTATTTTGACTCCACAGATGCGAAAACTCTCCGACTTTTCAAAGAATAACATGAAATTGCCATCTCTGATTTAGACAGCTAATTAATTTCCGTGGCTTGAGAATAGAGTCGATGCATTGAATTTGGACCATTGATTAGATATTCCTTAATATCTGGCAGTGGAGAATATAAAGTTGATGATCCATCATATTGAGATGATGGCTCGATAGTTGCTGGCCTGGCTCATTTTTTTTTTTTTTTTAAGGGAAAATGCTATCTGTATATCGAATTTGACTAGCTATGTCAACGAGTCGAGCCTGAAAAAAAAAGTTCGGGCTCAACTCGAGCTTTTTCAGGTTCGAGTCGAGCAAAGGCTGGCCAAAAAAAATTCGGCTCGGCTCTAGATTTTTTTTTTTTTTATTCGAAATATTATCTTGGCTACCGTAAGTTTTGCGATTTTCATTTAATGGTATTTTTTTTCTTTTTTCGAAATATTATCTTGACTATCGTAAATTTTGCGATTTTCATTTTCATTTAATGGTATACTAATCTTTATTGGTTTCTATGAGCTGTGTTAATTACTTTTTGAGTTATTTTCCTTTTATTTAACTTTTAATTAATAGTATGATATACAAGGGTAAAAATGCTATCTTTTGGATGTTGATTTTCTATGACATCAGTTTTATATTTTTACTGTCCAATTTTCAGATTAATTTCTTAATGTGGTGATTTTGGGTTGATAAAAGCCGTCCCTTAATTGTATTTATTGAAGTTGGTATACTGAAAAATATCTCCACTCTTAGTCTTTATAATTTAGGTAATTAAGGTACACTGAGCTTCGGCCATATAATTTTGAGCTCTGGTTCGATTTTTTTTTTAAATGTAGTGAATGCACGCATTTATAGCTGCTTGTGCAGGCAACCTTTTCAATTTTTTTTTATTATGCGTGTGGCTCGCCAAGCCACACGGGTAGGCCCAAGTCGAGCCCAGCTCGGGCTTTTTACAAGTCGAGCCCGAGCCGTCCCAACCGACGAGTTGTTTTACCATCCCTAAATTTGATACTCTTATGAGGGGATCTGTATATCAAAGTGTCATATCCGATATACATTTAGCAAGACCCTCTTTCAAATGTCCTGACTCTTAGTTTTAGGGGATTGGACCATTATATTCGATGTGAGATTCTTAATAGTTCAATCACAGAATGGAAAAATTAGCACATATACTATATATATATATATATTTATTGTTGATTTTAACTTGAAATTATCTAGTCAAAACAATAACTCTGCATGACCTGCCTATTATTGTAGACTAATAAATTTCTTCTTTCATATCTATTTTTCTAAGGAGTGGTTTGTATCAAGCATAAATTGCTTGACCCATTTTGAGTATGCCATGTTTGTTGGGTAAAAATCTTGAAACTTTAGGCCTTATTTCAATTCAGTCACTCATTTTACTTTGTTTAATAAGGTCCCAAACTTTAACTGCCTACTTATTGACATGATAGGAGACCTTACTTACGGCTCTCTTCAAATGTGAGAACACAGTTCTCTTCAAGTAGGCAAGATAAGAGTTCTGTTGGGCTTTGATACCCAATGAATTCAGAGCGATGATTTAAATGTTGGATTAAATTATTACCAACAACCAAGTTCAAAAACTCAACTCGAAAATAATGTAGGCCGTTGAAAGTAACTTTAACAATTAATGTTGCTCATGGCCCATATATTACATCTTAGACAACTTTGAATCTTGACCCAAAAACCGGCTGCCATTACTTCCAAAAATCGACACTTGCTTCCTTCATTTTTAGTCTCCATTTTGTGTCTCTTTCACTACTTTTTCTTCTTGCCTTTGCGGTTATAAATCATTACCATTATCTTGTCCTTTGTGGATGAGATTGAGGAGCAACCGATGTGAATATATTGGTTGTGGGTTGGAGTTGTTTGGAAGAGAAATGTAACGTGAAATTGAGCCCAAAAAATATCATTTTGACGACCCTTGAAGCAAGCTTTCACAAAAATTGGTATCAGAACTTTAAGATGGTGGATTTAGCTCGAAAAACTAACCAAAAACCAATCAGAAAAGCAGGAGAAATGAATCGAAAAATTGTAAGAAAACTGCCTAAAAATCGGACTTGTTTTGTGATTCCCAGGAATCCAGAGACCCGATGAACAATAGGAGATCACTAGCGTGACGTGCAGGCGGAGAAGGTCCCCTAGGTCAGAAGTGTGTCACCGAAAATGATGCATGACGGTGGCGTGTGAAGACCACGCGCAGAGGCTGTGAACAGCATGTGAAAGCACGTTGAGGACGTTCTGACGACGGTGCCTTCAGGCAGTTTGTTTCTGATATTTTTCTGACATTTTAATGTTATTAGTTTTCTATTTCAGGTTATACAGCGAAGTCCGGACGATTGTGTTCTTCGCGTGTTCCGTATTCGATCGTGATTGATTGATTCTTGCGATTGTTGGAGACTTTAGGACGAATTGTGGCAGTCCTGAAGTGATAAGTTTGCATCTCTCGATATTTACGAACTCAGATTGGTTCGTTTTGGTATATTGACTTATCCCAATTTAAATTTCAGCATTATCGTGTATCGTATGGGGTGACATTAAAGTTAATGTTACTGTGTGGGGGTAACATTGCTTGTGCTAAAAATATAAGAATTATTTAGCATATTTGTAGTGTTGAGTTTTGACTGTAAGTTGGTAATTGTTTTTGTGCTTTAACTGTTATTTAGTCACTGTGTGAGATTGCATTGCGTAAAAATTTGAATTTTTTGTTGACATACTTCGTATTGCATTGATTATCCTGTTAAAATACCTAGACTTGACCCGTTTGAACATTCCCTTAATATTGAGATCTTGAGTCTCACGAAACCTTGAGAATCCAGAATGGTGTATATTGCGGCCTCAAGATTATTTTGTGTGGTCTATTTGTGCACCTTGGTTGTTCTATTTTTTCAAAATTTCTTTACATTTTGAAGTTGAAATTTTCCAATTTGGCAATAAAAGATAAATGAGATTTTGAGTCAACAAAAAGTTTCAAAAGTCATAGAAGACAAATTTTTTACAAATTTGACAGAAGCACAAAAAGAAGAATATGATGAACTTGCTTACATTTCAATTATTTTACACATATCTGACACTGCTTCCAGAAAAATTGGAAAACTTAATGCTACAAATTTTTTTGGCAAAAGTTGGAAGACTTATATTTGCTTAAATCTATTACTAATTAGTTGTATTTACTTGAAAGATTTTTTAATTTTAAAATGGATCCTTAAAATGATTTTGATGGCAATTTAGATATTTTCAAAAAATCTGTTCAAGATATTGTTAACTGTGATGAAAAAGTTTCTGAAACGTATAAGGTTATTATTTTGCTTAATTCTATGTCAGATTCATATAGAGAGGTTAAAAATGCAACTAAATATGGTAGGAATATCTTAACACCCGAGATTGTCATAGATTCACTTAGGAGTAAGGATATGGAGATTACGGCTGAAAAAAGATGATAAAATGAGTAGTAAGTTATATATGATGAAGATTTGAATGAAGTTTAAGCAAATGAATTTAGGTATATCTCAAGACGGTAATGATTCGAGTAGTAATTCGAGTGATGATGGTGGTAAGAAGAAGTTTAATGATTGGAACAAGTCTGATGGTAAGCAGTGTTACAACTGTGGTAAATCTGGACACTTTGCGAGGGATTGTCCCGGGAAGAAAGATAAGCAGATGGGTAAGATGAAAGATGAGGCGAATATGGTTATAAGTTCGAGTGACGACCCTAATGAGATTTATTGAGAGTAAACCTTGTTACTGCATGTGCATCCGTGTGTAATCCTTTCTGCATGTGTGATTGCTTAATTCTGTTGCATGGTTATATATGCATTTCAATGTGTTTGATATGTACATTTGTATGAATTTTGAGAGCAATTTAATTACCTGTTGTAATTGTTTGCATGCATAGTGGGTTAAGATGTATTAACAGTGTGTTGTATGTCTATTGGTGAGATGAAGTATAGATGCCTAGGGGTACATTGGTTGTTTGTACTGGGGTTGTGGAGTGTGACATTTGAATCACGAGTGAAAATATGATTAAATGTTGAAATCCTTTATCTGTGAAGAGACCTTGATCAGGTGGAGTGTGAGAGATGCACTTCTATCACTTTTGTTAGGTGGATACCCATTATCCATTTAGGTTGGAAGAAGTGATGTGGTGATAGAGGATTATTCCAAGGACTTATAATCTATAGAGGTCTACCAGTTAAATATGAGTTGAGTGATCAATATAGTGAGCATAGTTGGCGATAAGGTGAGATATGTGTTTTGGAGTTGTGAACAACATGGAATGGGATATAATAAGTGTGGTGTGATCTTTTCGTGGGTTCATTTATGCATTTCTTGCATATGTATTTACTGTTTGATTGACTGATCGTTGTTCTGTGTGAACGTTTCTTTTTTGAAAAGATCATCCTATATGATATCTCCATCGCTGTTTATTTGCTCTTGATTGATTACGATGATTATCTGCTTCTTCTTGGGTATTTGTTTGTTACCTTAGTTCTAGTGAGTACATAAAGCAGGTATGGTAAGTGTTTCAGATCTGAAACACGAGGTAAGGTATGTGATTCTAATTTTATTGGTCGTCTTGATTATGCAAGCATTAACTTTGTGTTTTGATTACTTGCTAAGATTGGTTGGGTATCAAGGTGGAGATTTGTTGGGTTTTGATACCCAATGAATCCCGGGTAATGATGTAAATGTTTGAATAAATTATTACAACAACCAAGTCCAAATGCTCAACCCGAAAATAACGTGAGCCGTTAAAAGTAATTTAAACAATTAATATTGCTCATGTCTATATATATATATTATCTCTAGGATGACTTTGAATCTGATCCATTTAACCTCTTTTATTGTTCCATCTAAAACCTAACATAGCCTATATATATGGGGTCTTTGCCCTAGTCATTTTGTGGATAATTTGTGTGTGAAAGGAGCAAACACAGCTGCCCTATTGAGAGAAAAAACGTGCGTGCATTGTTGAGAGAAAAATTCAGCTGCCATTACTTCCAAAAATCGTCACTTGCTTCCTTCATCTTTGGTCTCTATTTTATGTCTCTTTCACTGGTTTTTCTTCTTGCCTTTGTGGCTATAAATCATTATAATTATCTTGTCATTTGTGGTTGAGATTGAGGAGCAATCGAGGTGAATATATTAGTTGTGGGACTGTAGTCATAGATTGGTTGTTTGATAGAGAAAGATAACGTGAAACTGCGCTCGAAAACACCATTTTGACGATCCTTGGAGTAAGTTTCCGCGATAGCTTCTCACTATAAGTAGGGAACATTTCTGTCAATCTGTTTGTCTATGTTACTAATCTTGAAATAAATTAGTTAAACTAAAGAAACATAACGTTTGTGACTATAGGATCACTTTCTATATTCTAAACATGTTATTTAGAGAATTATTTTTAATCTATTTGAAGATGATTTTGAGGATTGATTTTGTGAAAAATATTTTATTTTATCAAATGTGTGATTAAAAAATAGGAAAAAGTTAAAGATACACGTGTAAAATTATTTTATTGAAAGAAAATGTGATTGAAAATGAGTTTGAGAAAAAAAAAATTAATTGAATAAAATCTATACAAAACATGGACTTGATTGGAGCAAAAGATTGAGAATGAAACAAGAAAGGAGGATTCAAGCAAAGTGTACTTAAATTGCACTCGTGTCATTAAATACTTTATTATAAATCAAAAGTAGCTTTTACAAAATCTTGTTCTCTATCAGAAAAAAGAAAAAAGTTGTATATTTTAACCAGATTAAAGAACAAATAAAGTACTAATCTAAGAGAGAAGAAAACAGACCATTTCTTAATTTCTTTAAGGCTTATCAAGATTCTTAAAAGATCTCATACGCATATCATCGAAGTGTACGTAGTCTTGAATGAGTACTATTTATGATACTATGAAATTTTTTCGACCAATGCCTATTCAACGTGTATGGAATTAATTGAGGGACATATTACCAAACGGTTAACCAATTGTAAAATCAAAATCAAAATTGTGGAAGTGAAATATAATTACCATGCCGTTTAATTGTACACTAAACGATGAATATTCAATGATCAAAAGCATCGCTAATTAATTTACAATTCGATTATAATGAGATACGTTTACATAAACGAGGGAGTAATGCTATGTAATTCCATTGGAGTTGCAACTCAGTCACTTAAATTGAGATAGCAACCCCAATAGAGTTACATAACATTACTCTAAGTGGGGACATACATATATAGTGGGAGTCTTGACATGGACTTCTACCAATGGTAGATCACAACTTTATTATGTGTTTGACGAAGACTCCTAAACTCTTAACTTTGTTATGTACAAAGATAATTTTGGGCTCCTCCCTTTGGAAAAATACGCTCCACTAGCTTAGAAATTATACTTTTAATACCACTTGTGGCAATTATCTAGATGGACCACATCTAGGTGTCATATTATACACTATTCTTGGAAAAAAGTAAAGATGAAATGGTCCACGATTTATAATTTTACGACCAGTACTTGATCAACTTAATTAATATCCAGGGTGTTGCTAATCATAATCTATTGTGATTTGCAAATAAATGTTGTTGTAATGAACAAGTGAAATGGAGATTGGGTAATATATTGTTACCATCACCTTGCATAATTCTAGAATTAAATCTCATATGTTACTAGAATTTGATCTAATCTTCGTTAGTGTAATTCTTTTCCTTTTTTTTTTTCGTTTATATGATGAATTTATGTCCCCTTCGAAAGCATAGAAACGTGTTCAAACTCTCTTTTCCCTCATTTATGACTTTGAGTGTGCCGGACAAAAAAAAAAAAAAAAAGTTATTTAGCACAATTGGTATTAAAATATCAATTTAGGTGACACTAATATTGCATTAAATAAGAAGTACAATTAAATAAGTCATTTAATTTCAACTTTCACTAAATCTATAACATAACACCACCTAAACTAAAGGTTGAACCTCAATCTTGAGGGCCCCCCATCACCCTGCCCCTAGAGCGTCGTAGAGGAGGTAAATCGCGGGATGTGCTTCAGCATGTCAGGGTACAAGAACTGACATACTGGTGTCCGCAAAAAATCCAATTCTAAATCTTGTTAGAGGCAAGAATATAACTCTTACACTGTGGCTGCCAACTCAGTTAAGATTACCCTACCCATGTCCTTTGCACCACTGAGCTATACCGCATGGGGCAACACCACCTAAACTAATGTTATAGTATCAATGGTGTTAGATAACATTATTTTCCAAGTACAAGAGTGCGTAGATAACACAATTAAATTATATAATCCAAATTAGACATGCAAAACTTGGCCGTGCTTTCCTCCATCTTCACTAAACAATAAACATAACCTTAGTGTGGTCACATGACTCAGATATGAAAATCGGATTAAATTATTAAAGACTGATAATTAATTGTATAGTACCTAGCACTAAGCATACGTCATTAGAGCGTGAGAGTTATGTCATCATATCCACCACAAACAAGAGCTAGGGTTTTCTCGTGAGCTATATATATATATATATATATAGTTAGTGGGTGTTGATGCTATCATAAAATCTTTGAATTAAAATAAGACACAACACAAATAGAGCAGGAAAAAAGGACCTAAAAAAGGTATAGAAATTGGGACCATGGTCAGCCATGCGTGTGACCATTATATCACAAGGGGTCCAACCTGCATATAACCTAGGTGGAAAATATAGTGCCAGAGAATGACCTGACTGTCTGTCCATAGATAAATACCTGCACAAGAAGATATTGATTGTTATATCGATTAGACTCGAAAAATTAAAAGTTTGATATATTATATACGAAAAAAAGTATATATAAAATTGGAATGAATTGCGACCAACATGTTAGCTCAATCTCATGTTGTTATGAGTATCATTGATGTTGTTGAAATTTAATTTTAGTTATTGATACATTTTCTTATCAACGACAATGATTATTTTGACATGTAGTTTAAATATGGCCAAACCTTTTACCTTGATCCTCCGACTTTTTCGGACAAGACGTTGTGTCAAATCACTTATTTAAAATAATTTAACATACGCGTTATAATCAACTCAAATAATTATTTTTGAATACTATTAGTGTTACTAGAGCAATATGTAAAGGTTGCTCGGGGTACTAAATATGTCAAATAGCCAAAGCTTAGGCAACCCTAGCTCTCTCTCTCTCTCTCTCTCTCAAAAAGAGACGCACAGAAAAAAACAGAGGCACTCAATAATTACAATTATGGTGTTAAAAGGGGTAATAAAAAGTTAACCAGGGGTAATGATAATTTGTTTTGCTTTTTTGAGCCAAGCATCCTAGAAACTGTGTAATTACTCAGACAATGCTCATTAAAATCTTTACGCATCTTTCTTAAACTTTTTTAAGAATTTATTCTTAATTTTACCATAAATTCAAACCACCATCCATTAAATGAAACAACTTATAATTAAAAATCAAGAATAAGTGGTTCTCTTTTTCTCTTTGCCAAAGGGGAACAATGTTGGCCTAATACAAAAATAACGACGTCTTGAAATATAGCTTTGGTTAGTCTTACATTTTCTTATGTTTGTTTGTGTTTGAGGTTTAACTTCACGTCCTTTATCGAGTACTCTTCAAACAAAAATAAAATTTGATTCGATTTCAGTGAGATAATTAAGAAAATGAATACTTAAAAAGTCGAAAAATTGAGCAACACGAAATTAACAAAATGATTACAAGACTTGGAGTGAAATCTTGCATGGAGTTTTTTTAAGTATCATGCGTCCCAATTCTTGACTTTGTAGTGAAGCAAAAAGTGTGTGCCTTTATATACATACACGCATGCATACATACATATAGCATGGATCTCATCATGATTCATTTTGTTCATTAATAATCCACATTAAATCAGTTTTTTTTTTTTTTTT
>CAIGRF010115377.1:31836-54351 GCA_903798235.1 Fraxinus ornus | reverse complement strand
AAATTTAAAAAATCTGTTTTTAATAGAAAATTGTTTTATTGATCGAAAATAGATCCTCAATTCAAAAACAAAAACAAGTTCATCCATTAAATTACAAATATGGACTTTAACCCAAAAAAATGGTAACATCAGGACTATATTTTTTAAGAGTCAAACAGATTGTTGATTTGTGCCCTATATTTTCCTGTTTGAACAATGGGATTTGCCATCAAACACAAAAAATGGATTAGTATTAACTTATGTCTGGGTGCACGTGCATAGACAATTGAAATTGCATAAAATATATGCACTTCGGTGAGTAGATTGCATATGGTCTTGCTGATATAAAATTATCAACTGGCAAGTGAAATCACGAAGGTAGACAAAAAGTACGCAGCAAAATACATTAGCTCCACAAGCAAAGCAGCGTAGATTAACCTAGAGATACTTCGTCCAACAAGCCAATATAAACAATAAAAATAAAGCACCATCTCGAGAAGTCGTACAAACTATACATACTTCATTTACAAATAAAATCATTCTAGTACATCGAATTTCAGATAAAATAATCCATAACTCTTTTCCCCTTACACATCTTTATGTTGAGGGAAATCTCCAAGTCTTTCTCATCCGTTAGTTTGGCAAGAGTTTTTAACATACGCGACTAATCATCGACCGGCTCACCTCCATTTGTAATGCCACTAGATTCACCGTCATCATGCAACGAACATTTTTCGTCGAGATCATTTTTATACCATTTAAAGTATTTGCAGTCGTGGGTACAACAATGAAACAATAGCCCTTTATGTTCATTGTTCTTTTCCACCTCCATCCATTTGACGTAGCCCGCACCACAATTTGGGCATCTTATCTTTTTTGGGCATTCCGGCAGCATATGTCCTACCCGTTTGCAACAATGACAAATTCTCATATTCTTTCCTGCGATCGAAGTAATCTAGTGCAAGAGTGATATTCAAATTACTAATATATTTAAGTTTTTAGCTCAGATCCCGATTGTAAACATTGCAAGTGTGATATTCAAATTAGTAATATATTTTATTCTAAACAATTGAAGAAACAAACAAATAGCTAGTAATGTATCTTAGCTTATATTGCAATCCTCAAGAAACTAAGTAATGAGATGTATCTTGCTTCATATTGAATTGCAATGGACCATTACACGACATATTAAGTGATTGGATATGTTTTAAGGAAAACAACACCTTCGACTCGACTGCCCCAAATTTCCCGACTGCCTCAACACCTGCCTGTTTTTTACTTCTCGGACACGGTAAACTATAAAGACGGTGAAGACAACAATTTTCCTCAACATAATCTACTGCACAACACTTCGATCGCCCCAAATGAAGATGGAAAAAAAGAGGCAAGGAAAAGTAATTACTCAACTGGTATGGTAGTTCAATGACGTTCAGCTTCTCATCAGCTTCTCGACACCGTGTTGGAGACCGGAGATACCGCCGACGAATGGGTTGAGTGGTGGGAATGGATTGGGGAGGGATTTCTCTCTCGGTTCGTTTGGGGGAAGGGGGGATTAGGTTAGATTTACGTGAGTGAGAGTTGGGGGAGATTACTGTCGTGTGGGGTTTTAAATTAGGCCGGGTGGGCGGGTTTTTTAATGGGCTGGGTGATTTTCCACTTTGAGCAGCCACGTAGGAAATTTTGAAAAATTGTGTAGCAAGCTGTGTAGTGAAATGTAAGAGTAACATTATTCAAGAAATATCTTAATTAAAGCAATGTGGGATCGCCTATGTGTGACTCCATTCCATTTCAAATATAATTTACATCAATTTATATTTTTGTCCTTATTTGTTTTTTTTCCATTTATGGTTTTTTTAGATTGGGAAAAAGGGCAAATTTGGAAAATTGTTTGCAAAGTATAATTTTTGGTACAGGCGTGCACTAGGAAGTCATGGAATTGTTAGAAATTTATTGGACAAACGGTTATACTTCTTATACAAATATACAAAAAAAGGAGGCCCAAAGAGAAACATCCATCTGCCTTCATTTCACTTTTAAAATCCACTTGCACCCTCGAACTCTATATTTTCTAGTGTTTTGCCAACCACACATTCCATTAGCTTCTATCAAAATCTACTAAATTCTAATTTTTTATCCGAACCAAACGTAGGCTTAGTTAACACCCAAATCACTTATTTTCATAACATTTCAATTACACAATCCATCAATTTCTATCAAAATCTACTCAAAATTTATGTCAAATTCAACCCTTCAATTTATTTATTTTTCCAATGTTTTGAAAATCGGCCCGGTCATCAACCCGAAAAAGGTAAAGGGTCGACGGTCAAAAGATTCAACCACACATTTCATCAATTTGTATCAAAATCTACTAAATTCTAATTTTTTATTCGAACCAAACATAGGCTTAGTTAACCATTATAACACCCAAATCACTTATTTTCATAACATTTCAACCACACAATCCATCAACTTCAATCAAAATCCACTCAAATTTTTTGTCAAATTCAACCCTTTAATTTATTTATTTTTTCCAACATTTATCACCGTAAAAACTAGTACACAACGATGGCCACCATTGTGTACAACTTACAAATTGGAAAGAGAACAGGGACCATTTTTCTTCCATTTCCCTTTTTCGAAATGCCATGTTTGGTACACATTAAAATTTTTATTCTCATTCTTCTACTCATTTTCAACTACACATTCTTCAATAAAATAATATTTTGTATCACATCAATAACTTTTCATTCTTTTTTAATTACACATTATCCTCTAGTCTACTATTCCAGAATACATTCTTCCAAAATAACGTGGCTCAAACACACCTTTATTTTTCCAAAATGTTGGCAAAGTGATATTAGGTGCACTAAGAAACAGAAAACTGGAGAATGATTGTTGATTGTACGAGAATTCATATGATTCCTCCATTCCAACCAGGGTTTCATAAAGAAGCATAGCAAGAATGACGCCGTTGCAGTTACCTCTAAAAGGGATAATCTCGATCATCAATCTAAAGAGAGTTTGGTAGTTTTTCCTTTACACTGGACAGTACTGCCTTATCTTATTAAAGGAAGAGGTCAAATGCACATATCTACAAGGTAGGTCGTGAAAATCATTCGACACTGAGATTAAGCCTAAAACGAAGTCGGACATTCTTTGTGTAACAGTGTTGTACCAGTCTTAGATTAGCTACAGGATACAGCATGGCTTAACTATTCAATATAAGTTGGCTCTAGTCCGGACATGTTCTATTACTTCATCAACAATCAAAAGAGAAAACTATTTCGTACTGCAGAAATTATCATCAAATTGTTCATCCAAACAAGCAGAATTACCAAAAGAAACTTATATATATAGGTCTACTACAAGATTAATCAACTAACACGTTTTGTTGGTACCGCCTTCAAGGGTTCACGTTTTCGCACAACGTTTCCAATCAAGTCATTCATGTCAATGGTGTTAGGATTTGTCGAGAAATCAAGTTCCCAATTAAACTCGTGAAGCAATGAGCCTAACAAGAAGTGCGTCATGCGATGGCCTAATGGAAGACCTGGACAAATCCTTCGGCCTGCACCAAATGGAATAAACTCAAAATGTTTTCCCTTGTAATCAGTATTCGAGCCTAAAAACCTCTCCGGCTTAAAATCTGAAGGCTCCTCCCAATTTTCTTCATCTCTTCCAATGGCCCAAACGTTAACAAAAACTTGTGTATTTTTGGGTATCGAATATCCCATATAATTAGTGTCTTGAATTGCCTTTCGTGGTATGAGGAAAGGAAGGGGAGGATGTAAGCGTAGTGATTCTTTGATTACTGCTTGAAAGTAAGGAAGTTTATCGATATCACTTTCTTCGAATTTCCTGTTTGATTCTACCACACTTGAAATCTCGTTTTTAACCTTGATCATTGTTTTCGGATTGCGTAGGAGCTCTGACAATGCCCACTCAATAGAGGTGCTAGAAGTCTCTGAACCGGCTAAGAAGATTTCCTGCATTGGAATGCAGTTGCTTAGCAATTGAAAGAGAAATTATTTATGATATAAGATCAGTCAACTGCGGAAAAGATTTCGAATAACGAAGAAGATTTGTCGAATCACCTCATCTAAAACTTCAAAGAGGTTATAATCTTGTTTTCTCAATTATGTCTTCAACGAGCACGTACACACAAAACTCACTTAATTTTAACTAGACACCTAATTTGTGGATATTTTTAATTTATAAATGATTGGTATGGAAACTTCAACTTAGGATATAAATGTATCATCTCGTCTAAAAGTTTAAGTTTTCGAATAAGGATACACACATATATGCTTTCAGTATCAAGTTCTAATCCGAGTACTTATTCTTTGATTAAATACTAAGGACTAATTTTAGTGAAAATGAAAATAGAAATATACCAGTGTAAATATGTTTATCTCCAGTTCTGATAATTTAGCAGGTTCATTCTTGCTTCCTTCAAATTCGAGCAACACGTCCAAGAAGTCTTTCCTCTTTGATCCGCCTGCCTTGCGTTCTTCTATACGCTCCTTGACAAGTTTTGCAGCAACATCTATTGCTTTCCCCATATCACGGTCCATTTTTCTTCTTAGACCTTGCAGATCGAGCCAACTAAGCCAAGAGAATAAATCTGAAATATTTGGATGGCCACCCCACTCCATTATTCCCTTCATGGCTTTAAAGAATTCCGAAGCCTCTTTCGACTCTGGATCCACTAAATCTCGGGACAACATCAGATTCCCGATCATGTTAAACGATGCCAAGAAAACATATCGTGCCACCTGAATACCATTCCTCCTTCCTTCCACTGAGTTGGCTTCTTTTTCTATCCACAAGAGCATATTGTCAATGCACTTTCTCCTTACAGACTCGGTTTCATTGATTCTCTTGTTAACAAACATTTCCACAGTGCAGAGCCGCCTCATCACTCGCCAGTAGACGCCATATGGAGCCAACGCCAAGGAACCCTTGTGGTAATCCTTGGACCTCATGGTGTCAATAATGTTGCGGTCGATGAATGAGAGATCATGGTTCTTGAAAAACTCGTTGGCTACATCTGCAGATTGTATAACCATTGTGTTGACTGAACCAATCTTTAACCACACAACAGGGCCATACTTTTGTTTGAGACCGGCTATGGTTCTATGGGGTGCAGTTCCAAGTTGGAACATGTGACCAAATAATGGCCATCCAGGTGGTCCTGGAGGTAGCCTGCTGTAGTTTGGCCTTCTTTTGTAGAATATGAAGAACAAAATTGGTAAAAAGATGGTGCTGGAATAAACAAGGAAACTCCACTCCATCTCTACAGAACTCAAACTCATCTTCTTTCTTATCCTAATGTCTCTAATAATATTTGCAGTACTCGAGATGAAAAATGCTAGATGTACATCATAGGTCTACATCCCCTCACATGGAGAGGACCACTCGAATAAAATATTCGAATGGACCCCTCACCCATGTGAGGGGGGGTCCACCGTGATGTACACCCCTAGCAATGCTCACTCCAGATTTCAAGCTGATACCGAATCTTTTGCTTATAAAATTACAGTGGACTTTTGAATTAATGGAAAAATCTTGTTGTACCAAATTTTTTACCTAATCTTTCACCGAATTGACAAGTGGCGGCCCCCTATTGGGTGGGCGTCTGGGCCCACAGATGCCCACCCAATAGGGGGTCACCACTTGTCAATTCGATGAAAGATTAGGTAAAATATTCTATACACGTAGCATAACCCTGAATTAATTAACACTACTTGCAATCACTGTCACATGATGCATGCCTCCCGAAAATACTCTTAAATATTAGATATTCTAGATTATGGAAACCTAAACAAATATATACCACTTGGGGATTTTGAAATTAGGAAAATGAATCATTATTATATTAAATGGCCCACTTGTACTCATTTAAATCTTGGAGAATTTTGAAAAAAATGACCAATTACATGCTTGCCAATTGAAAAATGTGTAATTTTGACTACTCTTGCAAAAATGACTAAATTTTGTATCAAATTGTCTTTATACTTTTAATGAAACAATTTTTTTCTTTTCAATTTGTCACAATTTTCAAGAAAAAAGTAGCATCCATGAGAAGTTACATTAATGCAAGATAATACATAATGGGTTAGTTTCATTTCATTGTCTATTAGGTAATGAACAATGATTTTGGGTAGAAAGGAGGATTATGAAATAAAAAAACTATTAACACAATTTTTTTTTTCATACTTTTAATCTCATCCACAATTCTCAATAGGGGGTAAATATTCTTCAAAATCTTATTTTTGTGGATAAGTTGTGTTTAATAGTTGTTGTGATATATATGATGTAAATGGATGATTAGATTTTTCAAACATTTAGTAGATATTTGTTGTAAGATTATTGGAGTATTTTAAAATCAAATTCATATTTATTGTTTTGTGTTTCTCAAACATGGTGTCACAACCTACTAAAATAACTTTGATTGACGAATTTGCACCGGTTGTCATGTATCGAATAAATTTATTACAAAAATGGTTGTTGAAGTTGAGAAGATGATAAATGCATATGGTGAAATGTCTGGCCGACATATCGTTCTCGACATTTTATAAATGTCGAGAATGACACTTCAAATGTAATTCTCGACATTGTTTCAAACTTCGAAATTTACGTTATAAATTTAGCGAAATTACTGAACATTTTGCGTTTACTATTGACTATATTGCTTACGGGTAGCATGTTTATTTTAGGTATTCGTGTTAGTTAATCTTATTTGCGTTGATGACATGCATATATGGGATATGTTATGAGAGTCGTTATCTCGCATAATGGTACATTCATCAGCATGGAGGACGAGTGGAAGTCGTTACGAACACAACATGCAAACGTGTAGGAACCCGAGATCATTGACTAACCTAGGCACTTGATTGTTTTCTATATTCATGTTAATATCAAACTCATCATTCATGATATACTTTGGCATTTCTACGTTATTTTCTCAGTTCATTTCAACACTTAGTAGTCATTTAAAGAACTACAAAATATAAATTTAGTACTATGATTTCAACATCATTATATAGCTACGTACTGAATTTCAAACGACGACAATTAAAAATCATATCGAGGAGTTCGTAAACTGTCAAACTACATTAATTTCACCGCTTCGTCAACATAAATCATGACATTGACAATAAGTTTCTTATTTGAAGTGGTCGCAAAATGACGATGTACGAAGACATCTATATGTTCTCAACAATGGATAGAAAAGATATTTCACTACTATTCTCGTCGTCGGAGCTTATGATGATGACATCTCCCATGACATCCGGACCCGATCCAACATTGTCGACCAACTCGTTGACGTGCTAAATGCCAAACAAAAGATGATGTTCGTCTGGTGGGATCTCGATCGAGATGATCTCACATCGGCAATACGATTACCAACTCTAAGTTCGCTTTGCATCGGGAAATGGGATTTGATGAACACTCACCCGATGACGACGGTTCCTGGTTGAGGAATATAGGGAACAAAGACATGTATTTGTTCATCGTCTTCCGAGTCGATGATGAACAGATTGTCCACCGAAAACCCGAGCGGGGAAAGATTCATAGCAATATCAATATGAGGAGTTTCTTCGGTTGAAGAAGACATAGGTGAAGAAAAAAGTTATTACTGCTAGGAATTTCTTGTAAGGAATTGTGTTTTAATATTGAATTTCAAGCCATATGCATGCTTATATAGAAGAAAGTATGGTGTAATTATATTACAAGACTACATACCAACTCCTACTCTATGTAATTACAATTGATTGACATTTATTTTACAACATAGGTTTTAGTCCTTGTGCTTCTTATCTGAAAAGTGAAGTTGTTTTTATTACCAACATGTTTGTGAAATCAACACAATACTATATTCACAGTGAGAGTTTCTTGTTAATGATAATCGATTTATTACACACCTTTGATTGAAATCATATTGAGGAACTTGTACGTTTAATTGGTTTGTTTCAACTCTTTTTTTAAAATCTAATCATCATCTTACCAACCCGTCAATTGGTTTGACTTTGTCCTGACATTTCATGATGTTCTCGTTATTTGAGAATTTGTACTTGACATTTGAACCATATTTATCTCAACACTTGACAGTTCATGTATCTAGAACAAGATTTCATTCCAATTCCGAGAGTTCTATACATTTCAGACATTTCTCAATATTTGAAGTGTTATTCTTAACATTAAATACATGTTATTCTTGAAAATTGATATTTTAACTATTAGGAACGACAGTTCGTAAATGTGTACACAATATAAGACCTGAACAAATAAGAGGAACCCCACTTTTATTTTGCATCAAATACATATGGAATATTTCATCATTATTGCTCTCAAAAAACAAAAACTAGAATAACACACTTTGATTTTAGATAATAGTGAAATAATAACGGAAGAACTAAAGAAAAATATACTTTTTTTTTTTAACACAAAAGAGGTTTCTTCCAAGTAATCCACATCATTTAAGAAAAACGAAAAAAAAAAAAAAAAAAAAGTGCAACGTGCAAAAATACCAAAATTATAGGTATTTATGTACAAATATAAATGAACGTATACTTTTTTAATATAGAAAACAAAAATATGCTTCACCAGGGAAGAGAGTAGAGAAGTTTGGGGGAGAGACATATTTGCACGAGAGAAAAAAAAAATCTAAAATTTAAATTGCAATTGGTAGGGCTCGGAATTGGAATGGTTTGAAAATGTTTGTGGACCAGATTGATTTATACGAGTTATTTGTCAACTCCAATGAAGAAGTTGGAATTTAATATTGATTGATGTTTGTAGTTTTCAAAGTAAGTAGGGTACATTATGTGTCCAAATTTTATTGGTCAATATAATCTTTAATTATATGAAATTTTTTGTCTTTAATTTAGAATTTAAAATTTGAATTTTACTATTGGTACCCGGAGAGTTTACACTCCGGGTTACCCGCCCCTCACATAAGTGAGGGGCCCACCGTGGACCCCGCGTAAAATATAATAATTCTGCCCCCCTATTGTGCGGGGGGCTGTTACACGCCCGGGTACCCATAGCAAAACTCTTAAAATTTTTAACAAGAGTATTTTTGTCTAAATTATTGCAAAATGAATATTGAATAAATTTGGGACATTTTTGTTAAGTACCATGTGAAAGTGGACATTTCTTGCAATTTCCTCTTAAATATTATCTATTTGACACATTATCAACGCTGCCCACCAAGGTAGCTAAGATGGCAGCCGGTCAGACTTGGTTTTCAACCATCGGCAGAGGACAACGTTATAAAATCTACAATGGTATGATAAACTTGACACTCACATTGAGGATGAATCACAATAGTTGACACCAAATACGAAGAACCAATAAAAAATAGCCAACCAAGAATATAATGACTAAATTTTTTTGTCTTGTTAATGAATTTAGACGTTGTCTTTAATTATTAGAAACCTTTGATAGATTTAAGGAAAATTTAAATGCAGTCTACCAGACTAAAACCAACCACAGAACACCCTCACGTAGTCTCTATCAATAATCAAATATTTAATTTCTTAACTATGTCAATATGCCGAAATGTCTTTTCTTCATTGATAAATTAATCTCCCAATTATTGAAAATAAGTTGGGTCATGTTGAATTATTTGACTTGCTCGTTACCTCTTCAATAAGAAACTCTCTTTATTTGCATGGGTATACTTGGAAGAAACACAAAAATGCATGTCATATCAAGCCTATAGACAGCCGGCTTTACATCTCGTCTCGATTAATATCGAAATTATATGTGAATAAAAAATTACTAGTTGATAATTAGTTCCATTTACAAGTGAATAATTTTTTTTGTTTATAGTTGAGGAAACCACATCGCAAATTAAATAAGATAACAGATAACAAGAAGTTTAACTTCTTTTTTTTTGTTGACGTAGGAACCCGCAGCCGCTACCTGTGAGTGCACACTGAGTAAACGTTGTTCCATGTGCAGTAACCCGCAAACCACACAAGAGAAATAAATCGCACTAGGCAAGTCTGGTGCGACGGGTTTGAGCGAGGAAATGTTTGCAGGGGAGTCGAAGTCCTCACCTTCGATATCTGCGTTCACCTGCTTTACCAACAAGAAGTTTTAACTTCATGTTGCTAAGCCCAAGATTATAGATTTGTTCTTCAATACATGGAATTAAATACACCAAAGCTGGCACTTATTATTACATGAAACTCAAATTAAGATACATATCAATGAACAAATTCGTGAAAAATCAAGCTCCCAATTAAATTCGTGAAGCAGCGAGCCTAATGCTAAGTGCATCATACGATGGCCCAATGGAAGACCAGGACAGATCCTTCTGCCTGCACCAAATGGAATGAACTCAAAATGTTGCCCCTTGTACTCGATTTTTGAGCCTAAAAACCTTTCCGGCTTGAAACACAAAGGCTCCTCCCAGCATTCTTCTTCTCTTCCAATGGCCCAAACATTAACGAAAACTTGAGTATATCCTATTTAGTTTCTTAAGTGCCATTATTGTTCAATTTTTTGTTTTCCATGATATTTTGGTACATATAACCCATCAAACTCGTGTTTATATGTCCTTCATAAGAAGAAGACTACAAATACAAAGTGCGAAAAGAACGGTTCTAGTCTCCAGTATAGCTTGCAATGTTCCATTGTAAACTAAACAAGTCATTTCTAATTTCTAATTTCGATTACTTAGGACTTTCAAATGTGATTACTATGACTGGGGGTATGATTTGTATTTTACGCTTTGTTGTTCATATTTATGAAAATAGCTAGTAGATGCTATATTTTGTTTAGGATTGTGTTTGCTGTCTAGAAGAGTTAGGGCAAAATCATGGGAAAATTATGTCATTTATATGTTGTGCAGATATTGTTCAATTGTGATATTCACGAAAATTAAACCAGACAAGGCAGGAAATAATCATATTTGTGGCGTTCTCTTCCTTGCTTATTGATGTTTTGACTACTCAATGTGGCGTTCTCTGTACATTCTCCATTCTTGTTCCTCTCTGGTTTGTGCTATTTTTACTAATTTATTTATCAAATTCTCCCTTGTATATTCTAATATCTTCGGTCTCTAATTAGAGTTATTACTTTTTTTACTTTATAATCTAACAAGTTGTTTAACTTTGTGTTAATTTTCAAATTTAAATGCATCATTGGTTGGATGTCTCCTCAAAACATGTTACAAGAATTCAAAGAATTTTCTTTTCAAGAACTAGAACAAGATGGTTCCAATATGATTTTGTTTACTGCAATTTCAAGCATATATTGCTATTAGTAATTGATGTGTAGATGAAACATATCTAAATTTCTCTACTGAATAGCTAAACTTGTGTATTTCTACTAAACAATATTGATGCGTGTCTTGAAATCTAATATTGGCCAGATTATTGTTGTTCATATCATGAATGCTATTTAATATGTATATATTACAATCAAGAAATGCTGGTGGAAGTATATGCATTGCATTCAACAAATGCTATAATAGCATTCAAAAAATGTTATAATAGATGCACGACTTTTAATAACACTACCTACAATAGCATTCCAAAAAATGTTATAGAACATGATAGATAACATTTTTTGCAAGTTATAAATGAGTTAATATGTTGCAGTGATGACTTAAAATAGGCACCTAAGTAGTGGCATGATTTGATTTCTGCATGATTAAAAATGGTTCTAAAACCAATGAGTGCGATAAGTGCATATATTACAGATCTTTTGAAAATTCATATATCATTGTTAGTCTCTATGTGGATGATTTGTTAGCAAGGATCTTGAGAGAAAGAAGGATGGCTTCGAAAACAAATATGTATTTGGTTCAAATATGCATGTTATAAATTAGACAAAAAGCATGCTTTGTGACCATTTTGTTATGAAAGATTTTGGTGAGGCTAATTTCATTTTGAGTATGAAAATCACAAAAACAGGTGATGGCATTTTTCTTGATCAGTTGCATTATGTTGACAAAATGTTTGAAGAAAATAAAATCATTATGATTGTAAGCATGTCGCTGCTCTTTTTGATTCTAGTGTTCACTTATTTCCCATGAATAATGAGAATCACGTGATTAATCAAAAGGAATATGCTAGCACAATTTGAAGCTTGTGTTATGTAAATGATTGCACTAAGCCTGACATTGCGTATGCGGTAGGAATACCTAGTAGATTTACTAGCAAACCAGAAAGAGATCATTGGCATATCATAGAGCGTTTAATGAAATATTTATCAGGTACCAAAAATTATGGCTTGTTTTATAAAAATTATTCTACTGTATTTGAAATATTCAGTGATACTGATTGGAATACTTTGTCAAGAGGTTCTCTCTCTACCGCTAGTTATATTTTTGCATTGGGTAGTGGTGCTATAGGTTGGAAATCTAAGAAACAAATCATTTTTGCTGACACAACTATGGAAACTGAGCTTATAGCTCTAGCATCTGCAAGTGAGGAAGAAAATTGGCTAGATTTATTTTGTGAAATTCCTTTGTGGGAAAAACTAGTTCCATCTGTGTTAATTCATTGTGGTAGCACTGCAGCAATTGGTAGATTACAAAATCGTTATTAAAACGGTAAATCCAGACACATCATAAGAAGACATAGTATTGTGAGATCTTATCTAAGTAATGGCATCATAAATGTTGATTAAGTGAAATCTTGTAATAATCATGTAGATCCATTAACAAAGGCTTTGTCAATAGAAAGGGTTTGGAGCACATCGAAGGGGATGAGATTAAAGCCCATGTAAACATGAGCTACGTATGAAGATACGCAATCCAGGGATTAGAGATCCTAAGAATTGGGTTCAATCGAAAAAACGAATCATATGGTGGTCGCAAAAAATGCACTATCCATCTATTTATCTTATTGTAATGCTTTTGGAAGTTGAGTTCTCTTTAAAAAACTCTTAATGAAATCTATATCTCTTATGAGTGGGGTGCAAACATTATAGGAGCACTCTTGATAGATTTCACCTATGTGAGAGTGTAGGTGGGGTTGCTTCCTATGAGAATTGAGCTTATTTTCAAATACGCTCATGAAACTGGGATTAGCACAAGGCCGTAACGTGGTGCTTATTTCCCTTAAGTAGTTATAGTTCAATGTTGAGCACACTATTGTCTCTGGAGTGAAGGTTTTTGTTTCACTAAGTGAAGGTTCAATACAGAGCACACCATGATGCATGATAGTCCCTCTTTGCCTGGTAATCTTTCTGTCTGTTTTATATTAAAATGAGTGGGGGAATGTTGGTGCATTTTAATATTAAAAATTCATTTATCATATTTTCATTTAATAGGTTTGTAGGTTTTGGGACTTAGGAAAGTGAAGAGGTTGGAGGTTTGGAAAATAAAAGGTGAAAGAGTTCATGTGTTTGTGATACCTCTTTGTTTTGAGTGGCCTATTTTTATGTATAAATAGGATCATTCATTGGCCATTCATTACCACCACAACAATCACGATTTTTTTAGCTTTTCTCGTTACATTCTCACTCATTTTCCTTGAGAGATTATTGAGAAAAGAAGGGTGTCTCTTTTAGTGGAGCTCTGAGTTCAACTACTTGTACAGAGTTTGTTTGAGCCATACGAGGAATAATTGGGTTGTTGTATTCTGAAGGGGACAAGTCATAGAAAAGTTCTGCTGCACAATGTTTTAGGCTTTGCTAACCTAGAGGGTTTGAATTTTCTCAAAGAGAGTGACATATCAACGCCCCAATCCGTCCAATTTGTCCCGATTTTTCACAATTTTAGTTTCACTCTTTTCTCCCTTCTGTTTCTCTAAAGGGGAAAGGCTTAAACATTGAAAATCTATGGATTCATATGACCTGAGTTAATTTTCTGCAATTGATTAATATGTAAGTTTTCATTATTTTTATACTTTTTTGACATTTATGTTGTTTGATTGGTTCGTGATTTTATGTTTTGGCAATTATTATTATTTTTTGAGTTATTTTTCTTTTGGACATGTTTATTATTTAATGGTGAGATGAAAGAGATTTTGTGAATTAATGCTTTGCACATTTGATAAGATTTTTTTTGTTATTTTCTATATTTTTGTTCGTATTTATATATGTTATATGTGCTTGGTTGGTTATTTTGTTGTTTATAATTATTTTTATTTTATTGTGTTTTTTCCTTTATAACATGTTTATTGTTTATTAATGAAATGGAAGAAATTTTTTGATTAGCCCTTGTTTGATTCTCATCTTTTTCAAAATATATTTTTCTCTTTCTTCTATTTAGCCACACGTTTCTCAATAAAATAATATTACACGCAAATCCAAAAATTTTCTTTATTTTTACCACACATTTTCCATCAATCTACTATTTAAAAATGTATTTTAACAAAAAAAAAAAAAAGGACTCAAACATGCTCTATTGTATCGATAGGAGCAATGGAAGAAGGAATATAATTCGAGATTACGAGTTCTATAAATGCGAAGTAACGATTTATTTATGCACCTGCTTTAGAATTGTATCCTCCATATTTAAACAATTGTACTATGAACATTTAGCCCCTATTTGGTACACATTAAAATTTTCATTCTTCTACTCATTTTCAATCACACATTAATTTTCAATAAAATAATATTTTTCATCACATCAATAACTTTTCCTTCTTTTTCAACCACACATTCTCTACCAATTTACGATTCCAGAATACAATCTTCCAAAATAATGTAACTCAAACATACCCTTATAATAAATTATGCTAAGTTAGTTTTAGACAATTCAGTGATTCACTAATGGTAGCTTCTTACAGAAATTTTTTAGGATTTTGGTTTTGAAGGTATATATGTTTTAAGGAAAAAGCTTTGAGTACAGGCAAGAATTTCCAGATTTTTTACAGGATTTTAAACTTTATCTCATATGGAGTGGGGCCCATGTAATTAAAAAAATGCCAAAACTCTCCCACCCCCCACCCCTATTGTGTGGAATCTGTGAGTACAGGATTTTTAAAATCCTGTACTCATAGCATTGCCCATGTTTTAATTTGCCTTCTACACATGGATTTAAGGTTTCGGGTATAATTCATAGTGTTATGTTGGAGATGCTCTTTACCATTCTAGCGAATTGATTACTACTAATTACAACTTAGTAATGTTATATAAAATCATTTGTGCTAAAACACCATGTTATATGGCAGCACGTGAATGTCCAACTAAATGAGTTCCATAACACGACATTTAATTGGATTTATCATTTAATATCATCTACATATCCAGAGGACGTTGTTTTAGCACCAATAGTGCTAGAAAGCATTATTCATTACAAAATACATGAGCTTGAAACAATTACAAGTATAATAAATGCGTTATGTGGAATATTTGGGGTAATTAAGCAAAATAATTCAACACAAATGTTGCTTGATTAGTTTTTGTTATATATTTTCCTCGCAAATTCTTATTAATACATTAAGGTAGAGGATAATCTCTCGAGTAATGCTTGGGGTACATCACATTTTACATCGGGGTGTACACCCCTCTCACATAGGGATGGGACCCGCTAGAATAAAAAAATAATTTATACAATGGGTCCCACCCCCATGTGAGAGGGGTGTAGCCCATTATGTACATCACTTGATGTACAAGTGGAAATACCCTAATCTCAAACCTATCAAACACGATAAGGTTAAAAAGTTTTATTGTTGAGATAAAAATATATACAATGGACATGTCAATTTAGTGAAATATATTTTAATGTCCATTATTCATTTTGTTTTATTTTACCCGCTTAAATGTATCTTCCAATATAACAAGTAACTCAACACGCCCACCTCTCCAGGGATAAATTTTCAAAGGGTAATTAGTACATAATGTCCCCACCTTTCATTGTTATTGTGGAAAACGTTCATACATTCACCCTTATTTCGACCTTTCATTGTGCAAAAAGTCATTTTTACTTATTTTCTCAATTAAAAATTATGAAATAATGAATATACATTTGTTTAAATAAAAGAAAAAGAAAAAGAAAAAAAACTAATTGTAACCACAGTCCCAAATTTTTTAAAAAGCGCAAATAAGTCACAAATAAATTATTAAAAGGGTAATTAGTACATAATGTCTCTATCTTTCACCGTTATTGCAAAAAACGTCCCTACCTTTTTTTGGCATTTGCACACTTAATTGCATATTTGATTGCACAAACCACCATTTCTATCAATTTTCATCAAACTAAAATTTGTGAAATAACAAATATAATCTCATATTTAAATAAAAAAAATATATTTTTAATTTCTAATTTGTTAATAACTTATTTGAGACTCGTTTGCATTTTTAATTCTTTTGATTTTTAAATAAATTTAATTGGGGCTCATTTGCACTTTTTAAAAAAATTAGTTTTTTTAATAATTTACTGGGGACTTGTTTGCACTTTTTAGAAAAAATGGAACTATGATTGCAATTTAATTCTTTAGCTTTTTATTTAAATATGAGGTTATATTCATTATTTCACATTTTTTTTTATTGAGAAATTAGATAAAAACGGATAGAAATAATGGTTTGCGCAATCAAATGTATAACTAATGGTGAAAATGCAAAAAAAAAAAATGAAAAGTATGGACGTTTTTCCAAATAACGGTGAAATATATGGACATTATGTACTAATTACCCTTTTAATAATTTATTTGTAACTTATTTTCGCTTTTTTTAAAAAAAATTAGGACTGTGGTTGCAATTAATTTTTTCTTTTTCTTTTTGTTTTATTTAAAGAGGGGCGTCATTTCATAATTTTTAATTGAGAAAATAGGTGAAAATGACATTTTGCGCAATGAAATGTGAAAATAAGGGTGAAAATGTCAAAAAATGAAAGATATGAATATTTTCCACAATAACAATGAAAAGTGTGGACATTATTTCATAATTATTCATTTTCAAATGGCCATTGAATTTTACACAATATTTTTCACTGGTCATGAATCTTTAAAAACTTTCGAATTGTCACCAAATTAATCAAATCGTTGTCTCATCCAACACCCAATAATTCCCCGTTAGAAAATTAAACAAATTTACTAATGTGACAACCCAAAAAAAAACTAACGATACACATTATTATCCTTAGTTGACGACAAGTCACTCAACATGGCCACCACTCTAAACATTAGAGGAAGAAAAATGATATAACTTGAACATCCGCGTTTCATAAAAATGGATAATCAATGTCAAGTGTTAAGAAATTTGAAATAAACAATTTTTTATCATTTAAAGTTATAAATGATAAAAGTCTTTATTTCGACAGTAAATTTCAAAACAAGTAATTTTGTTGACTCAAAAAAAAAAAAAAAGTATTTTTTCTTCTTTTTAGCTAGCCAACATATTTAATTTTACCGCACTGAAGTGACTGAACTATGTAGTAGTGTAGAAGAAAGAAGCAAGTAGCTGTTAATGGCGAGTGAATGCGGTGAATTATTATATAAATTCTACAGAGCCCTAACTTATGGTTTGTCGCCGTTAGTATACCTACACCTACGGT
Source organism: Fraxinus ornus (assembly GCA_903798235.1). Classification (NCBI taxonomy): domain Eukaryota; kingdom Viridiplantae; phylum Streptophyta; class Magnoliopsida; order Lamiales; family Oleaceae; genus Fraxinus; species Fraxinus ornus. The sequence goes on along the minus strand of CAIGRF010115377.1, from coordinate 36,905 downwards.
GGCGCAAATTTCGAGGCCGCGAACATCCCCTCCGGTGGCGGGAACGTCTCGGCCGCCCCTCACTCAGCCGTCCTCCTGGCCCTCTTATTTGGTTCCATGCTGTCTCTTTAGGTAAAATTATATTTCTAAATTCATTTTGTAACTTAGTGTTTACTACGATCCATTTGTCTGAGACATGTATATTCACTGTGGTTGTGAATAGGTGAAGGAATGGCAGCTATTCCTATCATAAAGTGCTGCGTGGAAAGGAGGCCTGAAGTTACTGTCTTGATGACGACCACAACTACTTCAGCATTGTAAGACCAAATTTGATTTGAGTACTTGGTTTATTTGAATTTTTACGTTGAATTTTTTGTTGTTTGTCTTGTATTAAATTATAATGAGTTTTTAAAATATGAAAGGAAAACTTCTGATGCAATCATTGAAAATTTGCGCTACTAGATTATTGCTTCTGTGTTTTATGTTCTCCTTAGATTGATTGCTATCGTGGATTTTGAATTAATTAGAACGATTGTGGTGCTGACTGTGTAATTTAGTAGTTACATTGAAAGTATTAAAGTTATTCTTTTAAAATAAAGAGGAGGTCCTGAGATATGGGAGAATGGAGATAGGCTATTGTTTGGATTTGGGCATTTTATGAACTAACGATGGACACATTCAAAATTTATGTTTCAAAGAGAATGAGAATTCAGTCATATGAAAATGAATTGCAATAATTAAGGATAGATATCATTTTTAGTTTTGTGCATTTTTTTTATTCTGCATTTTAGTTGTGGTTATTGGATGCTATTATATCTCACGATAGCCCTAACTTGACCATTGATATACGTGATTGATTGCCTTCATTCATTATTATTTGTTATGTAAAATCTTTCAGGTCACTTTTGATAGTGCAACCTTTTACATTGTATTTCTCTTGGACTTGTGGTCCTCATTTGGGGAAACAAGGTAGAAAGGCCTATTTTGAAGTCTGATTGAAAGATGTATGTCATGAAAACAGCTTGGATAAAACTTAAAGCAAAAAAGAAATAACATGGAATGGAAGCAGTTATATCCCTTTTGTATTACTGATTTGGTTTGAATTAACAGCATCTTACTATTTTTAACTTTCTTGAACAAGGTGGCCCCACTTTTAAGGAAGTTGAAGATGTTGAGCTTTGAGGCTTGATTGAAGGAAATGTTTTTATTATTCTGACTCATCCCTAATTGTAAACTTGGGATGAGAACAGAATGTAAATTGAAGAACATCTACTCAAGATAGACTAACAATAACTTGGTGTGTAGTAGATACTAAGGATCTAGTTGCTTTAGACCTAGTGGAAAAGTAGACTTATGTAGTTGACCCAAATTAATTGGGAATAAGGCGTAGCTTCTTGTTGTTGTATATAACATCTAGTTGGATGATTGCCCCTTTTAAATTATTAGCAAGTTGGAGTTTAGTGATTGGCAGAAAAGATGAAAAGTCTCCAGCGCATTTGATGTGCAGTTCTTTTGTTTTACTTTATTTCTGCAATCACTTGGGCAACATCCATCTGCAAGTTCTGCTTTCTGATGTTTGATGTCTGCCAGTAGCATGGTGTTTTGGGGCGGTCCTCTTTTTGATGATGCAATTCTATGTCATTGGTGGTTGGCTGCTTTAGGTTAAATTAATTTCCTTAGTTCTGAATTTTCTACCATTTGAGAAAGCGTTCAGTATAATTTATTTGTTTTTGTATTGACATGATAAGTTTATACTCTTATGAATGATTCCTAAGCCTCTGGCTGCCAGCAAAAATCTTTTCCTCATGGTAGAATATAGATTAGCTTACACTTTAAGAGCATGTTTGAGCCTATTTTTTTTCTTAAGAATGCATTTTGAAATAGTAGATTGATGGAGAATGTGTGGTTGAAAAATTAGGAAAAACTTTGGATTTGCGTGTAATATTATTTTATTGAAGAATGTGAGGTTGAAAAGAAAAGAGAAAAATGTATTTTGGAAATAATGAGGATCAAACAAGGGCTAAATATATGCTTAGTGGCTAATTGACTGATGTTTGGACTTCAAAAGCAACAGATTATCTCCATCTGTTAGTATTATGGAACAATTTATTTTGTTACCACTTCCACTAGACCAGTTCAAATTAATGAAACAGCAAATGTTTTTCTCTGGCTCGGTTCCATCTCTATGCTGTCAAATAGTTTCTGACTTGGTTTACCCTTGACTTTGTTTTGAGCTGCTATATCGACTGTCTGGATTTATATGGATGAGGCTTGCTTAAGGTAGTTGGCTTGATTGTACTGTCATTTGTCAATTAGTAGTAAACAAAAGATACAATTTATCTGTCTACGTCAATTTCCTTACTCTAGAATACAGATTATCAATGTTTTAGTAGGAGTAAGCCTCGTGGCATTTTGAGGCATAAACCACTTTGTAAACCAAAAAATTATTAAAATGCAAAATGAACTCATAAAAAATCGTAAACAATAAATTCATAATATAACGGTTTTAAAGTGTGCAAACATATAAAAGAAAATTCTATAAAGTAGTAACAAAAGAAACTATTATTTTAGGTCAGTAGAGTATTCCCAAAGTAGATATATGAGAAACATTTTCTTTTTTTAATGTTTTAACGGGCAATGGACTATTCCTAAAATCAAAATTTTTATGTTTTATGGGCACACGCCTAAAATAAAGTAAACAAGTTTGGAGAATTAAGGAGCACATGCCTCACAAGTCTTTAGGTGATGCTGTGAGGCGTATAACTCACTCAAAGTGTATGCCCCCTTAAACTGCCTCAGAATCAGTGCCTTGACGCATTTTTTGCTTGCCTTAATCTCAATCCGGTTTTCTAAAGCCATGTTGCATATATGCTTTGGCTTAAGTATTGAACTTCTTCGATGTTCTAAACTCCTTGAAACTTCTACTGATTCATTGTGGAATGCTCCATATAGAGATGCTCTTATAGTTCAGTTATGTAATGTTCAGCTATTCAAGCACCACACTGACATTAGAAGCTTTTGGGATTCATTTTGGTGCGTATTGGAAAAGAAAGGATATTATAAATTTTGTTATACTTGATTTCTTACCTTTCTTCTGTATGTAACTTATGACGGAACCAGTAATAAAGTGAAGATGTTTGAATTTTGAAGCAAATCATGTCCAGAAGCATACACTTAATCAGATGAGTCTACTCTGAAAGCCTTGTCGTGTATGTGTGAAAACTGATATTGAACAGCAAAAGGGATTAAACTTGAATTTGTAGGCCATGCTAATAAGTAAAGGCAAATTTTTCGAAGGGCTTTTCTACGATAGTAAAGGTGATTTATGTCCACTTTCTAACACACCTGCATCCCTGCTGCCCTGCCCCCTTCCCTCTTTCCTCACCTCCCAAGGTAGCAATGGAGGGGGGAAATCAAGATTCAAGGGAGCTGTGTGGGGGGAGAGGGGGAGGGGAAAGGTGTGGGAAAATTAGAGGCAGCAATGGTGGTAAGGGGAGAAGGAGAAGACATGTTAGGTGGGCTGGTATAGTGGGGGATTGGGTAGAAGGAGACACAAGTTGGAGGCGCGGAATGAAATGAAGACAATGGTGTAAACTGATTTACTGTGAAATTTTAGGATCCTAAGGTGAGTTCAAAGTCTTTCAATCTTAACAACGTCTGAATGCCATCTAGTTTTCTGCGTATTTAGAGATTTTGGGCTAGTAGACGCACTGACATCTTCTAAAAACTGTACAGCTCTTTAGCATGCAATGCAAGAGTCCTTTTAACACTGGATGTGGATTAGGTTGCATTATCGTTTTTGTGAGTATGACCCTTCTTGTCTCACGCTCATCCTAGGAACTTCTTGTCTCACGCTTTTTGAATTGATGTATGTCATTTTCCTATTTGATATGAAAAAAGAAGAGGATGTTTCAGTAAAACAATATATCTTAATATTATACAATACATAAAAGTATTAGTCCATTAATCGTGGATCCTAGTTCCTCTAGAAAGATCTAGGATAAAAGAGTAGCTCTCCTTGTATGAACAGTATGTGGTTCATTCACGGGAACATGTGATATTACACAAGGTAGTATAACATGTTGTATGAGCGACTTGCAGCAAAACGTTTTGGTTCATTGCCAGTGGCAATAAAGATGGAAGCACTTGGAGGAATCTAGGTTGACAATAAAAAACAAATAACATTTTTTCGCACAAAGAATGGTTTCTGGAATTTATTGGCTAGGCATTTGGGAGTGACACTGACATGATTTGAACAAGTATATGGTTAAAAGACAAATTTTAGGGTTCATGTTCGAACTGTGTTGTTTTCGAAGGTTGCTACGTTGAGATCTGTCTTACTCAATAATGTTTGCAGAATCGTACATGCTGATAGAGCTGGCAGAAATTGGTTTTCATGTATATTTATTAACACTTAATTAATTTCCGCCTAAAGAAATGACAGTGATTCACATTTGTGTATGTATTTTTCTATTCCTCATTGATGCTGATGGAAATTGAAATTTTGGCTGTTTTCCACATCTATTCTATTTTATTTAATTCAGATTTTTCATTTATTTATGCAGTGAAGTGATAAAAAACCAGCTTCCGATCGATGTCAAATATCAGGTGCTTAAAATTAGCCCTTGTTTGGTACCCATTATTTCCAAAATACATTTTTCTCTCTCTTATTTTCAATCTCACGTTCTTCAATAAAATAATATTAAATGCAAATTCAAAACTTTTTCTTATTTTTTAACCACACATTCTCCATCAAATCACTATTTCAAAATGCATTTTTGTCAAAAAATAAATAAATAAATGGGGCTTAAATAGGCTCGTAGTAAGTTTTGCTTTATTTTAATTAATGTTAACATTTATACCAGTTCCGTTCTCCTGCGCTTGGAGCGCAGGAGAACTTTATGAGCTTTGCCTTGCCAAAAGGCAAGGCAAAGCCATGCACATGCAAGGCCTCAGAACTTTTTTTTTTTATTTATTTTTTATTTATTTTTTGTCTTTTGTTGTTTTGTTATTTTTTTTTTTGTATTTAAATTGTTTTGTGTAGTATATTTTATATTTTGGTATTTTTGTTATGTTTTTTTTTTGTTTTG
>CAIGRF010115377.1:18791-30902 GCA_903798235.1 Fraxinus ornus | reverse complement strand
AAAAAAAAAAGTTCTGACATGCAAGGCCTGCTGTGGCAGGCCTTGCATGTGCATGGCTTTGCCTTGCCTTTTGGCAAGGCAAAGCTCATAAAGTTCTCCTGCGCTCCAAGCGCAGGAGAACGGAACTGCATTTATACTTAAGCTTTCTCATTAATCATTATAGATAAAATATATATATATAAAATCATGTTAAAGCTGAAATTTTTTATCAAATGAGATATACTTTTAAATGAGTTAGCATTCAATACATTTTTTATTTTTAAGTGCTATCAGTGCTCACATTTGAGACCATTTCAATGTTTGTGTTCTCATCAACAAGATTGGCTACTACAGTGAAAGTTGTCAAAATGTGAAATAATTAGATGTGAATCATGTGAGGATGAATAGTCCTTACGATATATTGTGTAACATTATAAGTGAAAAAGAAACTTCAGATGAGTAGACCTATTACTTTTCCATGTGTAGCAAATTCCTATCCGACCTCTATATTAGTTACTGCTATGAAGCTATAATTCATTATTGATAATTTACTGTATTGTCAACATAAAATGATTCTTAAGTATGTTTCCTCTTATCATTTTTGTTCTATTTATCCATGTTAGAGTTAGAAGCATTAAATAACTAAAGCAACTCCCTGTTTGTATGATGCTTAATTAGATCAAGCTGAGAATGACTTAGCTAGAGCGAGAGATTTCCGATTTGAGTTGTAACACAGTTGGGAGGGAAAAACTATTTCACTGGCATAGGGCACTTGATACAAACACACAAACATACGCACAGATGTCCGTATTGATAAGAAAATGTTGTGTATATGTCAGCACTCAGCACATTTAAGCTCAAGTTTTTGGTGGAAGTTTATCAGTTTTCTAAGTTTTGATACTTTATCTCCTCGTTCATAGATAAAACTTTAAATGATAGTTTCCCCTAACACTAGCACCTGGATGAACCAGTTTGCTCCACTTGACTTACCTACCGCCATGGATGCTTTCCTTGGTTATTGGAAGCCAAGTGCAATCATACTATTGGAAAGTGAATTGTGGCCAAATCTCATTATGGGTGCCGCTAGGAATGGTGTAAGCTTTTCTCATTTCCAAGCTAATGTATTGTTTCTAAGAAACTGTTTGATTATTAATTATAATCTCCTGGAACTTTAGCAATTTCGTTATTCTTTTAATTCCCTTGTTTTGCAGGGATCAGCATCAGTGGTGTTCTATTTTTGTAGATTACATTTTCTATTTCATGCAATATTTTACTTCTCATAATTAGTTAAATTCACACCTTTTTTCTCTCTCTTCAGATTGCATTGACATTGCTAAATGGCAGAATGTCCAAAAAATCTTTTCAAAATTGGTCTCAACCGGCAATTCTTCCATTGATTAGATTGATGCTCTCAAAATTTTCGTTGATTCTCCCATTGGTATGTTCTTATTTTAAGTCTTATAAAGAGTTTTAATCCCTGTCTATCTTTGATTGGCTACTCTTTCTCATTTTGTTATAGAGCACAAACCAAGGAATTCACTTTCAACTGTTGCAAGCTCCACCTTTCATTATCAACTTCTCCGGAGACCTAAAATGTGGTATGGCCATAATTTCCAATTAGTTAGATGCCTTAACAATTGTCAAATTCACAATGACTTTCTATTTTGGCTGACTTGATTTATCAACCCCTTTCTGGATCCAGCTTGTTATTTTCTTTGATAATCTAGTGCACCATTCTCAAATACAGCTTTTTCTTGAGTTCTTTAAGCTGGCCTTTTACATTTCAATCACTTACCTCCGTTTGCCAAACTTTATAAGTCAATTTATAAATGGTCAAACCAATTTATAAATGGACAAACTTCATTTTCAAACACACATTTGCATGGACCCATAAGTAGTATCCACGTATTCACCACTCATTTCTATCTGTTTATATATACTAGACCGCTTATAAGTTATTTCTAAACGGAAGCTTATAAACATTTTGTTTGTCCTTTTGACCATTAAAGCGCGCTCCATTTCATTTGATGACGAGTCTGCTGAATTTATTTTTGATGCTTTGTTTTCAGCTATTGATGATTTTGGCATTCTTGAGGGAGAGAGGAGCATTCTGGAAGATTTACAGGTACAGCTTGCTCATAGAAAGGTGTGGATGGCTTCATCCATACACAAGGGTGAAGAGGATGGTGAGTGTTTATAGATTTCGGGTAACTGCTTTTAAGATACCTGATATATGATGACCCTTGTGCGATTTGATATTAAGGAGATATGTTAGTGAAATAAATTATCCAAGTAGGATGGAACCCTAATTCTTTTAGCCTTTTCATCTCATTCTTATGTCGAGATATGTAGGAACAAAGTAATTTGCTTGAGGGTAAAGACTTATTTCTGGGTGGTCCCAATTGAAATGTCACTTTCCGTAATAGGAATTTATTTTGTTATTTCTCATGCTAGTGTATACAAGATGAAAATAATTATGCATTAGAAGATGTGTCTCTTTTCTTCAAATTCAACTGTCGACAGTAATGTATGGTAGAATAACAAATAGCTTTGCATACTTCACCATTATTTTATAAAACACCTTACACCTCACAAGTAGTCTATCTGAAGTGATCTTTGTGTGTGTTTTGATGAGTAGAGGGGTTTAGGGGAAAGAAACGCGAAGAGTAAAGTGCAAGACAAGAACTTGCCGTGTATTTTTAACTGCTTCCAAATTTGGGAATTTCAATGAGCATGATATGTAATTTCTTCTCTGTTATCAAACTTTTGTGCAGTCAATGATAAGCTTATAGCATTAATTTAAATGTTTTCAAACTTTTGTGCAGTTATTCTAAGAGCTCACAATGAGCTTAAACAAATGCATCCCGGTATTGTCACTATCATTGTTCCACGACAACCACAACATGGGCAAGAGATCGCTCTGGTATGATTTTATTACAGAGAAGATTTGACTGATAGTATTTCTTCATAAATTTACCCCTCCCTACCTACTAGACGAGTTCCAGGTTCCATAACAGGACGCCAGGCAGGACAGGGGCAGGGGAATGTTAAAAATTGCCACACCTCCTAGAATGTCCCCTGATTCAGTTCCTAGATTTTGAGATGCTCAAGATACTTTTAGTAACTTCTCTGTAACGAAATTATGGCCCTGTTGATATGCTTTGCTGTATTATCTCTAGTTTCTTGTGAATGATCGAGAAGATAGAATGTTCCCTGATGTGATTCCTAGATTTGAGGTGCTTCTGAAGATACTTTGAGCAACTTCTCTGTAGACAAATTATCGCCCGTTGATATGCTGTGCTGACACTGTATTATCTCAATGATCTTTTGAATGCTTGACAAAGGACACTTTTGGTCTCTTTCAATTTTATGAAGACATGTGTTTGCATGTAATTATATACTTTTAGAACCCCACATCATCACTTTCCTAGGGACAGAAACACAACTTGCTCTTCTCCATATCTATATGAATTGTACTTCATAAATTTTACTTTTTAACACAATTTTCCAGTCCTGTTTCAAATTGTAACTGTTTAAATGAAAGGCTGAACTTACCACGGCATTTGCTCTAATAACACAGAAATTGCAGAAGGAAGGAGTTCTTGTGGCATTAAGGTCTCGTCGTGATAAGCTTACGCCTGGAACAAATATATACATCGTTGACTCATTAGGTTTATGTACTTTCAACATCATGCTTTCTTTCCTGGATAAACATTTTTTGTCGAACCTCGAAGTTCAGATGCCATCATTAACTTTTTTTCTTTTCCTTTCGTTTTTCAATTGTTAGTCACTCATCATGGCTAATTTTATTTGTTGTTAAACATCAGTAGCTCCAGTCTAGAATAAAGGTATTTTATAACCAATATTTGTGTTTTGCACTGCAATATTATTTAGACTAGGGAACACCATAGTTCTTATTTCCCAGCATGCCTTTAAAGGCATTCTCCTCCAAAGTTATCTTTTATTATGGTAATAATTGAGGCTTTTTGGCTGAACTGAATGTGATCTCGTTACTTGTAGCATTGGTTAGAGGATGAGGGATAAACCAAAACTAAAATAAAATGGCATGCTGTGACTGCAAAAGATTTGATTATTCAAGATCTTTTTCTAGATTTAGTTATGGATTAAATGCGGTGGGGGAGAAACGCTTCATGTAGTCGACCTCAAAGTTATTGGAATAAGGATTTGTTTTTACCGCTGTTGCTGATTTTATTTAAACGTGATTTTCTTTAGTTTGTTTCATGCTATTGATTTTCTGTTAAACTAAATTGGACTCTTCGCTGATATGCATATAAATTTTTAATAAGACATTCACTTCAAAGATGTGCAAGCCTTGCTTGGCTTATTGCGCTTAGGCTTTCTCAGTTCTCCACTGCATCAGTTTCTTACCCCTTTACCTTTTTCATATTCATTTAGTTGACCTGCTGATTGCAAATATTTGAAATTAATGTATAAAAAAAAAGTTATCCTCATTTCACACAATCTTTTTCTTTCCCTTCCGAAGTTCTCTTCCCCTCATCTGTTTGATTTTGAAATTGTGAAAATCCATCAGGTTTCTTTTGTCATGCTTCATTCACATTAGAAAAAATCCTCAGAACATTCTAAAATGTAAGAAAAAAACTGATGTTCAGAGTTTTACTTCCCTGTAGGCTCTGGCCTTCTTAGGATTGTCCAAATAAATACCCATGAGTTACTTAAAGATTGCTTGTATTGCTAGAGGAAGATGGCCATAGTCCTTTAAGAATATAAAACTTGTGCATGCTTTCTGTCTCCACTTGCTATAGCAGGGATATTATTAAAAAAGCTGTCATATTTCTTTGTAATTCATAGGCGAACTGAGAGACTTCTACAGATTGACACCAATAGCTGTTGTAGGAGGGTCTTTCTTACCGGGTTCAGCTGGTCATAATATATCAGAAGCTGCTGCAGCTGGTTGTGCTGTTTTGACTGGTTAGTTCTACACTTTGTAGCACGGACACTTCAATTAGGGTAGCGTGTCCGTGTCGAACACAAGTCGATACCGACACTTCTCGGACACTCTACGTAATCATTTTTCTTTTTATGTTATAAATATTATATATTGTTAATTTAAAGTTATTAGCAAGTAACAAATAAGTACTCATGTTCAAAAGATTTCAACAAGAAAAATTAATAACAAGTATAAAACTAAATTTATACTATATAAATGAAGAATTTTTAAGAATTTAATCAACGTGTCGTCTGTGCTTTTTTTAAAATCGCGTGTCGGCGTATCCGACACGTATCGTGTCGGACACACGTGTCCGTGTCGGTGCATCATAGGTTCTACATGAGTTTTACCTTGTACATTTCTTTATATGGCGCCAATGAATTATTCAAAGTTTTCCTTTTTCTTGTTATCGATTTATCAGGTCAGGACATAGGCCACTTCTCACAGATGGCTCTAGAAATGCAACGTTTGAACCCTTTGTCAGTTCTGCAGGTATTGAGAACCATAATTCATATTATTGCATATTAACTCACAATGATTAGCAACGCCTTTCATTTTTTCCAATTATTTTTTGTGTGTGGGGTGGGGGTATTGTGTTTAGGTACTTGCTCCTATGTGTTCACTACAGTAATTATGTTCTGAATGTGGTAATCAAATCATTTTATGCTTTTAATTGTTTTCTTTTGGAGTTTGAGATCAAATAAATTATTGCAATGTGATAGAAGTTTTCGCAGTTCCATCACTAAAATCCATGTAGCAATGGCCAGTTTAATATTGGTAGTACATTGGAGAGAGCAAAACACAGACACAAACTAGTGCTCATTCCTCAAGGCAGAAGAACATAAATGAAGATCTCTTCAAGATTGTGAAATGTAAATTTAAAACTATGTTGTGGAGCCTCCATTCTGTTAGACAAAAAATTGTTCGCTATTTACAGAGTATCTGGCAATCTTGGAAGGTTCAACCATGAGTCCGGCACCCCTGCATTGAGGGGGTGGCTGCATTCCACTAGTCAACACTCTTTGTACCAATAGGCAAGGCTAGAGTATTTTATGTGTTAATATGGAGGCGGTAGTGGGAAATAGAGACTCCCAGATTATTGAATTCAACTTGATTAACAAGCATTGCAACTTGAGGGTTCCTGATTTTCCAGAATAATGGGGCGTGGATGGTATAGACAAAGTACACTAATTTTATGACCTTTCAAAAATATATGCAAGAAAGAGAGGGATCAACGAGTGGAATCTGGAGAATGTAATGCACAGAGAAAAGTATGCTATCTCATCCGTATCTACGACATGCTTAAGATGAGGCTCAACTCCAAATAAAATTGTGTAGATGTTACCATATGGCACATATCTCTTCGTTGGACACTTCAGAATGGCATGTGAAAGTAATACTGATAGAAGTAGCGAAGAAGAAACTAAAAGCAGTAGTTCAAGTTATATCTTCATGGATTCAATTAATCACCACTTGGAACTTTCTTTCCTATATTTATCTCCTTTTGAGTTAGCTCTTCAATGTACTGCTTCATTTTTGCAGATTTCTGGAGAAAAGCTTGTAGATGCTGTTAACGAGCTCTTCTGTAATGACAAAATTCTGGAAGAACGCCGTACAGCTGCAAAACAAGCATATCATGCTTTGTCTAGGGGAGTTGTTGAAAATGTATGGCGGCAGTTGCACTTTCACATTTTCAATAGATCCATGCGAGGGATGAATGTCGTAGCGCAGAGAACCTAAACGTGAAGGAGAAGGTTTATGTTTACTTGTATATTTAGGTGAGACCATTTGACCCTAGTGCCTGTTTGAATTTTGTGACATCTGGAGTTGGAACCAATGAGACAATGCAAAAATTTAACCTGGCTTGGAACAAGAGAAAGAAATTAATTTATATCTCGTGTACCCTGGTCATACTCTTATCGGCAGGCATTGTGTGAGTTTGGCTCGTGATCACTTTCAAAGTCTATTCTCGTTGAAGCGCACACTAACCCGGGTCTTGCATAGACAATATGTCCTTGCAAAATTATATGGTGCAGAAGCGGAATTAGATATCTTGAAATAAGAATATAGCTGAACCATCTAAGAAACTCAGTAATTGAAATTTGAAAGATAACATGAGAAGGTTCTTGATTGCAAAGAATTAATAGCTCCATTTGATTCTCTTTTGATGGCGGAAAAAAAAAAAAAAAATTAATTACAACAATGAGAAATCGCGACATGTGTCCTGCCGTTTCTTTGCCTCTTTTATATTATAGTGATAATAATAAGTAATATTATCAGATGTTTTTAAGACATTGTATTCACTATAATTATTTTAAATTCAAAGAAATAAACATATATTAATATCCATAAATTATAAAACTTCAAATAAAAACGTAGTCCATATAGTAGAAAATGAAATCTAAATTATAAAATTACAAATAAAAACGTAGTCCATAAGTAGAAAATGAATTAATTTAATTAATTAAAGTTAATATTCATATTTTAATTATACATAACTGAAGAATCTAAAAGCATAATCTAATAAGTTAGCCTTTTGCTGTTTTTTTTTTTTTTAATCTACTATTATATGTTACAAATTCTTTTTTTTTTTTTTAAATATCTAAATTAGTTTCTCACTATTTGACGATTAGAAGTTAGGCTTCAAATCAATCATAAACGGGGTCTAAACCCAACAAGCATATTGTGTATTAAAAAAATTTCACTGCAATATTCAGTTGACCCTTAGTTCCAACATTCCATGGAAGTCGTAAATGATTTATTTATTTTTTTTTTTTTTCAACTCTTCTACAACCGTTTGTCATACTTTTCTATATGATTTAAACTAAATCATGGGACTCGATCTATACGTCCTTGGTTTGAGATTAACACAAAGGATATTAGAAATGCACTAATCATCTGTTCAATGATATCTGGGGAATTGCCATATGATTTATCATCATTTTTTAAGCCATGCCCATAATCTCGAAAGCGGACTCGGGATCAAGTACTAGAGAGCATCACAGAACAAAAAATCTTGAACAGCTGAGAAATTTCTGGGCTCAAAGTCAGAACAGAAACAAAAAAGCACCAAAACTAAAACTATGATGTCAGGTCTCCCAAAGAATATAACTAGAATTCCTTTACTTCACAAGTACAAGATCAGATTTTATCAAATAATAATGGAAGCACTCACTTTCCCAATACACAAACCAATTTCACAACATAAGTCTTACAAGAAGATGGACAAAGATATTATCAAGAGATTTTCTAGTACAATTCAGTATAAGATTGGGAAAATGTACCCAGTAGCAGTTACCTCATACATTTGGTATAAAATTAGGGACCTTTTTACCACCTCCCCGCATTGTACAGACAACTTCATCGAAAAGCAATTGATTTCAACTCCACGGATGTTACTTGAACTTTCAAGAAATCACAGGTTTCAATGCCATATGAATCTTTAAGCCAGATAAAGTAGTCCCCCAAACACTAACTAATAGGCCCTGTTTGATCAATCAGGATGCCGACCTGTTCTCCACATAATGCCCTTGAGATATTTCCAGGCTCATGAAGATTGAAAATGACAACTGCAAGAAAAGAATGCATCTTAATTGAGACAAAGTACATAACAATTAGAAGAATTAATTCTTCTCTAGCATGTCCATACAAAACTATGCAAGGACTAAACAGCAGTAATTTAAGTACAGATGAGAATGAAAGAGACGGGTTTGAGATGCATAAAAATTAAATAAATGTCCCACTGTTTATGCGAGTAAGGGTGAAAATGGGGAGGGAGAGTTGGTTGGTGGCACTAAATGAGTTACGGACCTGGAATCCCGTTCTCCTCGCAGAATGTCATAGCCATCATGTCCATTGAAGATGCACCTCTAGAAGCCAAGTCCCGGAAGGAAATGTGCTCTGCCGCAATATTGTTATTTCTAGGGTCGCAAACGAAAAGACTATCCAAGTTTGTTCCTTTCATCACAGCATCAGCATGAACTGAATTGAATCAAGGTTTGAAATTTCTATCAGAACTGGTAAGAAATCAAGAATTTAAATCAATAAATCAATGCTATACTTTCTGATGCTCTAAGAGCTGCAGCTGTATCAGTAGAAAAGAGTGGACTTCCTGTCCCAGCTCCAATACCGCCAAATATCACCACTCTTCCTTTTTCAAGATGCCGGATGGCTCGTTGTCTACTATATGGTTCAGCAACCTCTGGCATAGAGAATGCACTCTGCAAGCGTGTCTGCACGCCCATTTTCTCCAAAGCCGACTGCAGCAGTATGGAGTTCATCACGGTTGCCATCATTCTGGTTTCAATAAGAATATTATCATTGTCAGCCAGCTCATGAATGAGAACAGGTAAACCACTATGACACACCTCCCTTTTTATTTAATGACTTATCTACAATATAAATAAGTTTGAGGCTCCTCAAATTTTTAGATGAGGAAGACTGTGTGCCTCTGGTGAACAAACAAAAGTACCATAACAAAGGCTGCATAATATATTCAATTGCATAGTATGAACTGACCAAATTAATTAAGTATTTCATTAATGAAAATGCCTTCTCGCATTTGATAGCCAAGGTGAGTCATAATTGCTTTGATGACTGAAGGTTCATATTAGAGAAAGGAGAAAGAGGGGAGTAAAAAAGTTAATTATATTTTTAGTGCAAAAGGTTGTAATAGTAAAAATTGGTAGTCATTCAAAAATGGTTTAAGAGGCTACTAAATTAGAAGCCCGCTGTAAGTTACTAAATTTGAGTTGCACCAAGCACAACAAACTGACCCTTATTCCCAAACAATCTAAAGTCAAAGTTAACATCTCTCACAGGGCACACCCTAGCTAACCCTTACCTTTTGCAATCTAATGCAAAGCTTCGTTGGTAAGGGGATAAACCAATCGAATACAAAGAAGATTCACGCTGTAAGAAGTAAAATTTGTTTATGATGGTTGACAACCAGGCTCAATCATCCTCCTATATCCGAGCATGAGATGAATAGTGCTGCAGGTGGAGCACATAGTTGAAACTTAAACTAGAGGTCGGCAAGCTTAGGAGAGCCATGAGTTATACTTTAGTGGAATGGAAGGGCCATAAAGACTATCCTACCAAATGAAGGAGGAAGTTATGCATTTTAATTAACGAATGCAATGATTTGTTCACGGAATTTTGATTACACCAGTTAAGAAAATTTTGGTAATTATGATTTTATAAACTCTCTGTAACATAGTTAATTGGTCTCATGTTACATTATTTGAGTGAAAGTACCTGTATAAGGATATGGGTAGCTTCCAAACTATCCAAGCCTAAAATTTGTCAACTACACAGATAGGATCAGGATTTGGTCTCATGTTACATTCTTTGAGTGAAAGTACCTGTATAAGGATATGGGTAGCTTCCAAACTATCCAAGCCTAAAATTTGTCAGCTACACAGATAGGATCAGGATGGTTAGCAGACTATGTATATTGTTACATTTTTCCATTTAATTTTTATTTTTTCCCCAAAAAGGAGTTCATGATAATGCTGGAGTTAGATTCCCGAAACTCAACATTCCAACAATTACCAACACCAAAAATCATATGCTTATGGTTTATCAAGTGAAGTAGAGATCCGGTTGCACGGTAGATTCTGACTGCATAGGAGTCTATAGTATATTTAAATTGCAATTCATTTCATAGTCTAATAAGATACTAAATTTGATTTATAATTTAAAATGATGTATAACTTCCAAGTCAAGAAACATACCCAATTTGATATGCAGTACATCTATCCAACCCTGTTGAAGTAACCCATGTGTCTCCACAAAAGAAATTACGGCCACCAACAACAACGGCAACCTAACACAATAATTGAAGGTATCCACAGTTGATCAAATTCAAAGACACCAAAATTCCAACCAAAAGGGAAGCATGTTAACTAATACCTCAACACCATATCGACAAGCTATTGAAATTTCTCTTGCAACCAGCATGGCTACCTATGATTAGAAAATCAAAAGAAACTAATCAAACTTGAGGGCATACCAGTCATGAGATAACTTAATCATTTTTTAAGAAATATGTTGCATTGCAGTTTTAACAATTAGGGTGTATTTAATTACAAGCATGAAACTTGCATGGAAAGAAAATAAGTTCTAGGCAATTGAATTGCCTAAAACTTGTTTGCATGAAAATTATAAATTAAATGTGTTTGATTGGTTTAATTTTCAACCTAAAAAATGGTATACTTGTTCATCTTTTATTGGTAGATAGATGAGAAAGAAGGGGCATAAAAACCTTCCCCTCCCAAAAGAAAACGTTTTTTCTTATTTTTGAGGAAAATATGGTCCCATTACCAACTTTTGGAAAATATTTTCCATAGAAAAAAATGTGAATCAAACACCTCAAAAGTAGGAACTTGGGTGGAAAAAGGACATTTTTCATTGAAAATAAAATCAATGAAACACACCCTTAATGTCTCTTATCTGTAGGAAATTAATGTGGATTTGAGGAGCAAAATTACCACCACTCATTTCGCGATATACTTATGAGCACAGTAATAATGTAAATTTGAAGATGTATTTCCAGAATTGATCAAGCTATAACAATCAATTTCATATCTTTCACAAAGTTTCTTTGTATATTTCTCTTCATATATTTACAATTTGTTAATGTTGTTAAAATAAATTAAAAGATATACAAATGTAATCGTTTGTTCAAATTCATTGCCAGTAATACAGCAAACAATGGATATAATTTACCAAAATACTATTGAGAAGTAATCATGCATGCAAAAGATAGAAAATATGAAAGAAGAAAAAGTCTTTTAAGAACATTATTTAAAAAGATAGTTTAAGAGTGTGTTTGGTAGAGATTAAAATCGGATTAAAATTGAAAAACTAGCCGTTATTGTTGACTTTTATTAGACGAGTGAGACCCAATACCGGCCATATTTTCAATTTTAATCAGCTTTTTAGTTTTACCAAACAGGCTCTAAATATAAAATAAAGATTAGTAAAATGAGAAATGTATATTTGTTTTCTTTGATAGAAACACCAAATCAGTCAGATAGTATGGGAAATGTCAGTGTAATTCGCTGGTTAGCTTGCAAATTGGATCCAATTATAAGATAATAAAATGGAGTTAGCATTAAACCTTTGGATCTATATTATTTGAAGTTCCAGCTAGAGCAGCG
>CAIGRF010115349.1:0-17587 GCA_903798235.1 Fraxinus ornus | reverse complement strand
AGATTTTCAGAGCGAATCAGATGAAAGAATTTTTATCTGTGTTTGAGTTGATTTTGTAATGTTATGTAGGAAGTGTTTGATTTTTATTTGTTAACTAAAAGGGGCAATGTTGTCTTTTTAACAAAATCATATTTTATAATTGTATTATTCATTTAAGAGCATTTTTTTGTCTTTTGAACACCATTAGGCCATTTTGAAATTATTCACTTGTGAAAAAGTCAAAAAGTCAAAAAGCAATTATAGGCCTTCGATCGAGCCATTTTTAAAGTTACCCCATAAGCTTAAAGTAACCACTTCAGTAGGTAGGCTTGTCAAAGATAATTAATTAGCTTAGTTACCATTTCTCGCCTAACCAAACCACTTATGACATGACGCCAATAGAACACTATTCGACACTATTAATAAGGAAAAAAAAAAACTATCCAATACCTGTCCAATATAATCTAATTTTGCACGCCAAACATGTCCTTATATGTGTCTTTAGGCCATGCAAAACTTGAAGACCTTCAATGCATATTGATACATAGTAGCAAATATGACCAAAGAGTATAATAAGCAACAGTTTAGCTAATTATTTTTCCTTAATGCTATCTAGTGCCAAACTTTTCCTCAACGTAGGTGACAAGAAGTGAGGCAGATAATGAAGAGATCAAACACAAGAATAAGAAGAAATAATACTTATCATTTTGGTGGGGGGTGGAGAAAGTGGACAAGTCAGACTCACATTTCTCATCGAACAAATATAGGAAAAGAATCATGTTGAAAACTTCCAAACAAACATGTTATCAACAGTCTCAATCACCTTCCGAGCCATCACAGGATTCCCAACACACTTCAAGAAGAGAAATTGACACAAAATCAAAAGAAGTAATGATATTGCGGAAGACTATTCAGTTGAACAAATAATCCAGAGTTGTGGAAACTGGGCCACTTGGAACAGGAGAGGTGATTTACAAATTATCGATACAGGTGAAAGAACACGAGAATGTGTATAAGTAAAATCTATTAGGTCATACTCGGCTAAGCTAAAATATTACTTGGGAGTAAGTTTACCAGTAAGAAATAAGTTGTACCTCAAAGCTGAAAATGAATAACTTTATTTGAAAATGACCCTTCAATGTCAAAATAAATAACTTTTTTTACACAAGTAAAGAAATAACGTCCTTAGAGCCTCGTCAAGCATTCTGACTGCAGAGAGAGGATACACCGAACAAGATTCAAAATCATTCACTCAAGGTAAACTCCATGAACAAAAGAAATGATACAAAGCACATTGTGAAAGCATTCAAATATCCATATTAAAATTTTCTAATATCCTAAAGTGCTATTATTTCGCATATGAGAGCGTTCGCCAACTAAATGCATGTCAAATCACGGGGGCATGATAGAGAAGTAAAAGAGGATGCAAACTACAATTCTGTTCTCAGTGAAAAATATTGCACTATTGATCCCAAGTATATTATTCGAGTAGAAAGTTGGACCCCAAAAATTTAAACAGGTACAAGTTGGTCTTCAATCATTCATTGAAGTTGCACAATCTGTCCCTCTGTCCGATTGTTGAAAACCATCCAAATCTCCCTGAAATCTTCACATGTCCCCCACATGTCTAACTTTTTGAAGCTAGGTTTTGTATCACAACTTAGGTTGGCATGCAGAAATTTGATGAGAGGCATGTTTCTGTAAGGGTCATGTGACAATTTATTGATTCATTCGTTTTTCCCTTTAAGTACTGATAGTGAAAGGTTGAGGATCCACTTGCTCCTTTCTAAATGTTGCGAACCAAAAATGCCACTCGGGTAATAGGTCGGGGGGACTGATAATGCAATTTTTCCTTAAAAGTGGCAAGTGACCGAAATACGAATAAATTTTGCTTGTAACAATGCCAAAGAGTTGGTATACGCGCAACCCATCCAGAAGTGAAGGTTTGTTATGCCAATGCCTCGAGGATACTCACGCGGGCTTATCTGAAGATGAGTGATTTCTCCAAGTCATGACCAAAAAATAAAATATATACTTGTTATATAATTCATACCCACCCACAATAACAAATACTACACCCATGGAAAATAAACAGCACATATTGAGAAGAATGAAGAATCAATAGACTGCCA
Organism: Fraxinus ornus; assembly: GCA_903798235.1. Lineage (NCBI taxonomy): Eukaryota > Viridiplantae > Streptophyta > Magnoliopsida > Lamiales > Oleaceae > Fraxinus > Fraxinus ornus. The sequence continues at coordinate 15,476 of CAIGRF010115349.1, read as the reverse complement.
GAACCTCAATCTTTCAATAACGTGACATAAAACAGGTATTGAAGACCACCCTTCAGTCCAGCACAAGCTTTTTCCTTTTTTTCAATTTTCGGTCTTTGAAATTCTTGGCCAATTTTGGTCACCAGTTCGAGTCTCCTCAAGCCACTGAGGTGAGTACCCAACTGTAAACTTCAGGGTCCCGTGGAATTAGTCCAGGTGCGCGCAAGTTGCCCCGGACATCTACGGTTATAAAAAAAATAAAAAAGATATTATTTTATTGAATGTCGAGGTGCGCGCAAGCTAGCCCAGACATCCACGGTTATCAAAAAAAAAAAATTCTTGGCCAATTTTCATCTTAAGGTTTCCTTTACTACGAAGAATAATTATAAAAACCACAATATCTACTCATGTCCTCCAAAAGAAAAGATGGAGAGAGAGAGATGCTTACTCAATAATGACCAGAAATATGATGACAAGGTGGACATGCATCCATCATGCCATGCTTACCTGCCAACAATCAAAAAAGTGTTAGGCACACAATTAGATGATAGAAAAATGAGGTAAGAATTTGAACGACTATCTTTGATTAACAAAGTTCACTCCAAATTTTTTTGAAAAAATTTACATTATTTACATCAACATTAGAATGCATCATCTACATGCAAGTTAAATATCTTCAACTGCATATGCCAGAAATTTGGTTAGGAGTTTATCTGTAAGAATCTGCTAAAACGCTTCAAGCAGATTACATTCACTGCCTTTACTATACTAGACTTCCAATCTGTACCAGAACTAACTTCTCTGAAACATTGGAGAATCAGCAACATACAGCAAATCAAGAAGCTATATTTCCAAGCGATAAATACTTGGAGATGTGGTAAATGACCCTAGTATCAGATCAAAGGTCTTAGAAGATGGTAGACAGTAAGTTGAACAAGCCAGACAAGAGACACGTGCTTTTTACATAGCATTTAGCATATCACCTTATACCATTGAAACGTAGTGTCTGATTACACTGCAAGTCCATATAACCTTTTGAGCATAGAATCTGCAAAACATAGGTGAGTGATAGACATCACCTCCTCCTCTTTTCAAGTGGATACTGACCTTGCTAACTGAAAAGAGCAAACCTTAATAATTGTACACAACTTAGAAATAGAGACCGGATACATGGAATTCTGCTCAAAGACACAGAAAATCAAGATGCTACATTTCCAAGCAATAAAGACTTCAAGACATTGTAAATGACCCTAGTATCAGATCAAAGTTGTTAGAAGATGGTAGACAGTAAGTTGCACAAGCCATACAAGACTTGCGCTTTTTACGTAGCACGTAGTGTATACCTTATACAGTTGCAAATCTGGTGTCTGATTACACTGCCAAGTCTATAACCTTTGAGCATGCAAGCTACAAAACATTGGTGAGTGACAGACACCACCTCCATCTCCTTTCAAATGGATACTGACCTTGCTAGTTGAAATGAGCAATCCTTACTAATTGTACACAACTTCCAGATAAAGACCAGCTATACACATGGACTTCTGCTCAATGAACAAAGAAAACGGAAGTGGAGCCTCTATAGTATTACTTCTAAAAGCTTGGGGCATGTTTGATATGTGCTATTGGATTGGACTTAGACAATACAATAAACAAAAAATTAGATTCTTATTTTGTACTGCTTAATAACGTACAATATACCTAGCCAAACAAGCCGTTAAGGTTTAAAGATTTTTTCTGTTCATCTTTTGAAGACAAGTACAATAGAAAAAAGATACAGATAATACTACTGGGAGAATTATGTATATTGTTGACATGAAAAAATTCTGAGCTGTACACATAGAAAGTCAGAAAACAAGTAAATTTTCTATTTTATGATGATCCTTGACAAAAAAGAATAGGGGCCTTCACTTTCTACCCTAAAAGATACAGCTTTCAATTATAACGAACAAATTGGAACAGTTGGCTATTGGAGGACCCATGTTCTAAACTTCAAGAAGAAAGGCCTTTGGCCACCCTTGCAATGTCATAACTTGTCATGCTTCAGATATAGTCTGATGAAATCATAGATACCCCCTAATATTTGGAGGAAACTGATACACGATGGCACAGATTAATTTACAGATGCTCATGGGTTCAATCTCCTATTCAAGGCTTCACTCTTGGAGCCACCAACTCCTCATTTCGGCTTGGAAGGAATAATTTTAATTGGAAAAATCCAAGACTGCCCTCAGCTGTCCCACACCAGAAGTGACTGCTTGGACCATGAGTTCAGCAACCTTCCTAGACCATTAAAGGGGAGGATGACACCATCACTATTTTGTGCCAGGCTTTTTTGCCATGTGTCTTTCAATCAACATGTCCACAAAGGCTCGAATCTGCCCACGTTAAAATGAAGTGTGAATTAAGTTTTCCAAGAGAACCTAAAAAGAAACTAAGTTTCTTAACCACACATGAAGAAAGGGGGTGGGGGTGGTTGGGATAAAGACCAACCGCACAAACAAAGCCCAAGGATTAACTCAGAAAATACCATGCATTATGAAAGGCCACCAAGGCTGGGTTAGCTTTACAGAAAATTTTGAAAAATGGTCATAAATAACCAATGAATACATTGTGGTTCCCAACACATTCACATTCAAATTAAGCCTGTGACATTATATTGCTGCAGGACTATAATAAATTCCTTCTGAAAAACATTTTAAACATATAAAACAAGAAAAATTAGAAACAAATATAAAAGTATTTTGCCAGATCCAGCAATCCTTGGATTTGGAGAACATTTGAACATGATCCCACATCCAATATTCACACCCATGCATGTCAGACAGATGTCATATAATTGATGAACTTGGGGTTAATGATAAAAATTGAGAAGGAAAAAAAAAACAGAAAAAGATCCTGATATGTTTGGTGATTTCTTTAGGAAACATTCATATCATGAGTAGTGCATATGGCAGACAGATTACAGAAATTCTGACTACCCAAAATCTTATTAGTGATGGACAATCAAACCACCATGATTGTGGTCTATTAGCCTATGCTTGATTGACCTTTGCAACACATTAGCATCATAACGAAAGGTTATGCCTGCAGAAACCATTTGCAACAAACTGACAAAACAGGCACTAACATAACTAACAAATAGGAAACTGTGTTCCCACCTTGTTTTTGCGTTTGGAATCAAGAAACTCAAAAACAAGCATTGCTTTCTCGGCGTCAGTCGTTTGTTCCATTACCTAAAATCATAGAAACAAATAACATCAGAAAAAGGATGTGGTGGCATCAATGGAGAATTAATAAAGTTGATGAAGAATGAATTAAATGGAGAGTAACCTTTGTGGCAGTTTTCTTCATTATTGACTTATAACCTTCCTTGTCAATTTTTCTTGCTTTGTAAAGAGGCATGAGCAGTGATGCTACATAATCCACAACAGCCTGTTTAATACGGTCTGTCCCCCTAGGTTGATTGTCTTTCTTTTCTTTGTTCACTACGATGTGCGAAGCTGGACTCTCATTTGCTGGTGCATCATATTTCGACAAATGCAACTTTGAACTCGTGTTTGAATCCTCCTCATCTGTTACGTGCATAGTCCCATGAGAGAAACCAGAACTTGCAGCAGCTGCTTGACATTGCCATCTCTCAATAGCATTGTAGTCCTTTACACTACCAGCACTATCAACCCATGCTTTTGTGAATATACCGCTGTCTGCAGCTACACTTTCCCCAGAGTGCTCTTTAAAGTTTAACTGATTTGCAATCTCATTTGAATGGCTCCGCTGTGAATGATTATCAACAGGAACTTTAGAGCTATCAAGGTTGACACCAGCAGCTGAGAAGTCAACGGACCAATCTCTCACCCTGCAATTCCTAGAATCTATTTCAGATAAGCAATCTTGCCTTCCTATTGCACCACCAGACCAATTCCTTCTACTATCAGACTCGTCCATATGTGTATATTGTTCTCGTCTAGCAAATTTGTGAAACGAGAGTATCTTAGGAAGCTGCAGGGAGGTGTTATACATGGCACCAGAAGAAGTATATGCCTACAATGCAGAGGGGAAATGAATATGGTAAGAAGCGTAAAGGCAACAATACTTTTAATGCTCTACTTACCCCTCAATTCACCCCAAAACATAAAGCCAGTCAATAGGGAGAAATAGGAAGCTATATTATGTTGATGTTGAAAATTTTATCTGTAAAGCAAACATGACACAGTTTTCTGCATTTGTTACGACACCAGTTATTTTTATTTGTTAGGATATCGAAACAAGATGAGGAAGGGTGGAAGATGCCATAATCAATAGACAAAAGAAGAAATGTACAGGAACAGACAGGTTACGGTGTGCACAATGACAAAATAGAGGTTTTCATACTTAGCCCTTGTTTGAGCCTCATTCTCTAAAATTCAATTTCCCCAAACTCATTTCAACCACACATTCTTCAAATAAAATAATTTTGCACTTAATCCAAAACTTTTTCCAACTTTTTAACCACACATTTTCCAAAAATCATTATTACAAAACTCATTTAACACGAAAAATGGGGCTCAAACATAGCCTTAGTCTTCACTGCTATAAAGGTCCAGAGCAAGCATAATCCAGAAGAGAATTTCCCAAATTTGATGCTGAAAACAACAAATTTGACTAATTGCCATGTAGAACCAACATAGCAAAAAATTGAACAGACATCCACAATTGGCTCACTGCTCAGGGCCTGCTCGTAGGAGCAAAATGTTGGAACAGAAGTTCAGTGTAGTGTGGCACCAGAATGGGTCCGCATCTCAAACTAAATAAGTAAATATAGAAGATACCCGAGAAAAGATGAGCTCAAATGTTTAAGCTTAAAACTATGTCAAAGACCCGATGAGAATAATTTATCCACGAAGAATGTCAGAAGTTACTTCATTATTGAGGTACAAGTCACAAATTGGAAAAAAGGGTGGGAGGAAAAATAGTGACCTTAAGGCAATGGCCAAATAAATGCAGGCTAAGTTTGTGCCTGAGTGGTTTATGTCAAAGCCAATGCCGGTGAGTTATCTTCTATAAGCTCAACGAGTTATATGCTGTGCCAACTACCCTCCCCAACCCCCACCCTAAAAAAGCACCTCCCACAAAACACATACCAAAAGATAATAAAATTAATAAAAAGGAAATTAGGATGGGCCTTCAAAAGAACCTCATAAAACTAATTAAAACCAGATTGTGTATAACAAGTACAAAAAAGCTGGAAGTACGATATATACACATGGAAAGAAATGAAACAAACCTCAGCAGCGGCAAGAGCTGCTTCACGGGCGGCTTCCGCAGCAGCAAAGGCAGCCTTTTCCTCTTCAGTCATGGGAATGTCTCTATTTTCCTCCATGGCATTTTGCCTTCCTACTGAGCCATGAGAGGCTGACAATTTAACCTTTGATTTTGACTCAAATCTTGCTTCTGCTTTGACAGGTCTGTTGCTCACTTTTTTAGTGCTTGCACTTTTAGGATACTGGTGGCCAGCAGATGCAGAAGCTTTAGGGCTTCCCTTGCTCTCTGTTGCAGCATTAGGTATGAATAGAGGAGGCTTTCCCAACACTACAGAAGACTTGCTTTTTGATGAGTCCAGAGTAATTGGTTGCCTCAGTAATCTCAGCCCTCCATTAGATGCCTTCTCCTTACGGAAAATTTCAACCCATACACTTACTAGCTGGCTTGCAATGGCACGTATATCACGGCTGGTATGTACGCAGACTTTTTCTTTTACAGTTTTTCCAATACCTACACAGAAAAAATGACATTCAATGTGTGAAACCATGCCAACCAAAACTATCACTACTTGATTGAGTTAAAATAAGTTATCAAAAGCCAGGAAAGCCCTAACACTGTAGGTTACTAATAACAAGAACTAGCAAAAAATGCCCAAATGAAAGTTCATTAACCATAATGCAATTACAAGCAAACAATCACTGTCTTTCCCAATGAAAACAATCTAGATTATGAGAACACGCAAAAAACCTAAAGGATTAACCAAAAGATAATACTATACAAGCATAATAAACAACTTCCAAAGTCCATGCTAACAGCCATTAGACCCTTTTCAGCAGACAAACTGATCCTTACATAAACCTACATATAAGCCCTGCCGTGACCACAGTCAAAACAAGACTAATGTGACGGAATAATACCTGATGAGCGAACTGCAAGTAAATCAGTTGAGACAAGTACAAGTAGACGGACACAGTGACGCAAGAGCTGAGTTCCATCCTTCCCCATGGAATCCTGTCATGAACAATAAAATTCCGACAACCAAACAAAAATAGTTAATTCAAACAACATTCACAACATAAATTGAACACTGGCGCAGAAACAGAACATCAAGAGAGAGCACATACCAGAATCCATGAATTGAGCGTGCTTAGCCCTTCTTTAGTCCCAGCGAAAGTCTTGAGAAATCCAACAGGAAGGTTTAACAGTTCTTTAGCCAGATGCAATCTTCCAGCTGTAGTATTTGCAGTGAAAAACATATCCCGGAGTAGACTACCCCTGGTCAAAATTGGGGTCCCTTCCAAAGAATGTTTACACAGAACACTTGATAGTTCCACTGCATCAAGTCTCGTGATAATGTCCCTCATTTCAATCCTTTCACTGGCAGAACGTCTCCTTGCAGCCTCCATGGACTCTACTTCAGCAGTATAATCAGTTCCTGTACTCAATATATCATTAATACGTATAGCCTCTCGAAGCCCACTCATCATTGCACCACCTACAGTGTCAGGATGCTCCTTGCAGGTTGCTTCACCAGCAAAGAATAAACAGTTCTCCACTGGCCTGCCCAAAATATCATAGTCTTCTCCTGAGGAACCAACTGCAACATAGGAGTAAGCACCATAGCTGTAAGGATCCCTTCCCCAATCGGTCACTACAGATGCAACAGGATCAAGAACTCGTTCTTCCCCAAAAATTTTCCGGAGAACAACCAAGGCATAGGTAACATGGTCAGAAGGGCTCATATTTTGACCATCTATAGCAGACTTACCAACAACCAAGGCTATAAGAACAGGTGCTCCAACTGTTTTCTTGACATTCCAGAACATAAAGCACCGTCCCCTGTGGTCTGTATCCTCAGCAGTGGTACCAAAATAATCAATGGAGTCATCCCAAAATACTTCAGGAAACTCCAACACAACTTTATTTAGAACACCAAAACCAAGCCGCTTGATGGATAGATATTTCCACTGGGGTAATGGCGGTGAAAATTTGATAGTTTCTGCTTTCAGACAGCCAAGTGGTACTGTGACTAGGACAGCATCTCCAAGAAATTCCTTGCCATTTGATGTTGAAATTTTAACCTTGTTACTCAGTTCATCACTACTACTACAATCCTTAGTGAAATATGAAATATTTGTGACGACGTGGTTCAAGTGGATACTAAGTCCGTCTCCTAGAGATTCAACAACAGCACTGTAACCCCCTTTAATCATACAATGAGCTCCACCAAACCCTCCGTAATCATCATCCTGATTCCAGTAAGGAAGTGATACTTCTTTAAGCAGAGCAGCACAACCGTACTCCAAGTTGGCAAAATGCCAATCCATGACCCTCCTCTCAAGAGGGCTCAAAATCTCTGATTTAGAACCTTGAGGCTCAATAACTTCATTATCAACACCAAACTTTCCAGAGTCCATGAAAGTATCCAATATTTTATTCGATTCACCGTCCATCTGATTCCGTACAGAACAAGCCATGCGACGTCTCTTGAGCGCATATTCTAGACCTTCTTCAAGAGACATTCTCATTGCATATTCCCCCTTTTCGGCAACTAGCACTACCATGTCATCAAGTAGGCTATTATATTCGGCTTCCAAGGCTTCATCCAGATGTACAGGAACTTTCTCACCAGTCATGGTGTCATAAAGAGGACAATCACTGTTCAATACAGTCAACTCAAGTCCCAACTGAGCACAAACCAATGAAGAAGGGTCTGGTCTTCTTTCAGTAGCTACATCTGCCTCAACACCTGTAATGATGCTAGCGCCAAGATCTACTGGAACTGTGAAAGATGAGCGATCTGTGAACACGCGACCTCCTATTCTACTCCTAGCCTCGAGAACTGTAACATCAAAGCCTTGGCGTTGCATGTGGCGTGCTGCAGTTAATCCAGCAGGACCTGCACCTACTACAATAATTCTCTTCCTGGGTTTAGTGTCACCATGCATAAGACCATCGCCAGTTGAGGATAATGATTGAGCAGATATTTTTGGGGACTTTGAATGCATAATAGGTACTGCTCCACCAACATCAGATTCAACAGAAGATATTAAATCTGGGCACACAGTAGGAAGTGTTCTGCCATTCTCGTCTTCACCTGAAGGAATAGAGCCTGTACAATCCAAATCAAGCACACTTTCAGGAAGCTTTGCATTTGCATCAAGGTAATCATTTCCGTGACAATCATCAGGGGAGCATCTTTCGCGAACGATTTGGATAGATGATTCTCTAGTTTGAAGATTTACAACTCCCACAGCTTTGGCTTTTCCCACTTGTTTTTCATCATCAGACAAATTATCATTCTTTCCCACGGAGGTCTTGGAACTCTTTACCCTCCCAAGAATAAAGGAAACTCCATCTTCAGAATCAGCAACAGGAGCCCCAGATTTTTCCCGAAACTTCTCCTCTTTTAGAAGTTTCAAGTCATGGTTAGAATTGCTCTCTGCTTTAACCTTTTCAGAAGCAACCCCAAAATTTATACAACCCTGTAGGAATGCATTAAAAACACAAGAGACAAACTTTAGAAGAAATTTTGAATCACTGTAAACAGTTGGTGTATGTATTTAAAAATAATCTAAGAAGTATCAACAAACCACAAAAGATTAAGAAATCAGTTTTCATAAGCTACCAAGAACGAAATCCAGATAATATTAACAAATTTCTGAACTTACACGTTGATCAAGAAATGTATAGATATCCCTCATTAGAGTAGTGCGTGGACGTTCATCCATAAAAGGAGTATCAGACACTCCAAAATCTTCTAGTGGCAAAATGCGACTGACATCTTTATTCCAGACACTCAAAATATGGTTCCTGCACCGCAGCAAATAATTATTGTCCCATTGCTGTCAAGCATAATTTTCAAAGTCTACTAAGAAATTGGTAGAAAAGGGACATTAAAGCAGAGCAAATTAAGCAGAATTGAACTAAACAACCTTCCAAAAGTAGATGGTATATGAAATTAACAATCACCCATCACTAACCCAAAACCAATATATTAAATTTGAAAAAAAAAAAGTGTGGAAGGAATTATGGGAGCATGTGGGGAATAAAGGCGTAAAGTGTAATCTACTTAGTAAATCAGGAAGTGAGTGATTTTTTAGCCAATGAGGAATATGATAAAATTGTTATTCCATAGGAATTCCCAAAGTCCACATAGTCAACTCTGGCAAAAAGTTGTAGTGCCTCATCCTCTATTAAAACAGGCTTCACATCTTCGTCACAAATTGCAAAGAAAAACTGAAAGGAACGTATGTTTGATTTGATAAAATATAAAATAACTTCTATAAGTTTTCTTTCACCTTACAACACTTCAAAAAACAAGTCGGATTATGCAGTAATGAGATGCATTGATCTTAAAAATGATAGCTAGAACTTATTAAAAAACTGATAACAAGAACACAGATAAACAGGGTGAAAATGAAAATGTCAGCAAAGACTGAATAGCTTTCAGTTCAAACAATCAACATCAAAAAGCAAGAAAGATAAGAGAAGGAAAGCTGATTAAAGATTGGATACTGACCGGCAATCCAAATACTCCTGAAGTCCACCTTTGCGCTTCAGCACGTCCTTAAACTTGATTTTCTCAACAGGACCAACTGCACGAGCTTTTAGCCCAGCCGACACAGCTGCTGCCTTTCCATTTTCAGACTCTACAATTGTTGATGCCGAATCAAACTTTTCTCTTGCTTTAGAGGGCTTGTCACCATCTATAACCATATGGCTAACAAGAAAACCTTGCCCGTGCATCAAAATCGCCCAATCTGCATCCCCCTCATAAGCCATGTCCCCATGCCTATGCTTTTTAGCATTGCGAGCAGTACGCTGGCCAACTGATAGCCCATTATCTTTAGTTTCAGGATCAGCCAAGGATTCTATATCTTCTACACAGATCCCATCATGGTCCAGTAAACTAGATGGCGAAGAGATCCCATCGGCCTCTTCGTTCCCGGAAAGAAGTTCATGGCTTTTAATTAACGCACCTTTCGACATTGAATGAGAAGGTTGAGAAAATAGTCCATGGTCACCAGTTTTTTGGGTTTCGTCCTGATGCTTTTGGAAAGCCACAACATATTTGTGGGCTCCATGTGCTGACACTGGAGATGATCTACACTCAGAGACTTGGCCATCCTCCTCTTGTGAAGAAACCGAAGCTATATCCGTATTTTCAATGCATTTACCAGGTATTCTAATCAGACTATCACTACTGGATCTACGTTCATCCTGTGGTGCATATGCTGCAGATGATGATATTTGATGATCTGATTTCACATCATTTCCCATCTTCCTTGCGCACTCAGCCAGAGATGTTGACAGCTCCAAGTTTTTAAGCTGAGATGTATCATCACATTCCCTATTAAATGATCTGTTGTCTAAACAGAATTCTGGAACTTCTCTGCCATCTGAAGAGGTAATTTTAGGGTCCATACTCGGGATATGGCCCATTGGAACTGCATTCGATTGTGAATCAAAGTGGTCACTGCAATCTCCTGCTGGTAAAACTTTATCAAAGTGGCCTTTCTCTATCTGTTTTGGAGCAACCGGTAGCTTTGAAACGTCATGAGATAAATCATCTTCTTTATCATGTTTAACCCCTACCATGGGCTCTTGAAAAGGAGGCAAACAATAGTCCTTTGAGTTCAGATTAGGAAAATCGCCAGAACTAGTATCGATAATATAATTTGAAACACGTGCATTCTCGGCTAAATCAGCATGATTCTCATTGGTCTCAAAATTGATTTTACCATCATGGACACTAGTAATCATACCAGAACATGCCCTAAAACAGGAATCGGATCTTTGGACCACGGAAACGGAAATTGAACGCTCAGAGGTTGCTTTGAGAGATGCTTCATCTTCCGCATCATTGGATCTCAACATTTCATCTGTTTCTAGTGAAGCAGACAGCTCTTGCAGCTTCTTTGAATAATTGCAAATTAAATTACCTTGCACATGGTCCGAAACATGAGGCAAAGTAACATCAGCTGTCTGATGAATCAATGTTGACTGCATAGAATCCCCCTCATGTGCTGAAAGCAAACTGTAATCAGAATTTGGGGACTTGTTGACCAATTTTGACACAGACCTAGATTCCCCAACTGAGACACGTGGAGGAAGAACGTCTGAGCCAGAAACGGAAATTGATATTAACATATCATCAGAAGTTTCAGTTTCCTTTCCCTGTTTCAATCGTGAAGAGCCACGTGATTTCCTAATCATGCTTGACTGAACCTTTTGGACATAAGTAAACAAGGAATCTTCCAAATATTCATCTGCTGCCGCACTTTCTTTCTCATCCCTTAATGCATTATTTCCATATCTTTGATTATTCAAACCATCATGACATTCCCTTCCATCTTTGTTTGCCCTTGGACTAAACATGGTTCTCGCACTTGTCGTTTTGTGCTTCACCTCGCAGGCCTTGCCAACTGTCCCCTCCCCATCAGATCCACCAAATTCACTCACCTGATTTTTCTCCCCAGCATGCAGTAACATTGCATCCGAATCATCATTTTCCACAGATCCTTTGAAAGACTGACATGAGGAATCCACAACGTTGCTACCCAAATGCTTCCCAACTACTGCATCAGACCCCCAATCCTTTTTCGGACCCTTCAATTTCTTCCTAAAACTCGCCAACGTATCACCCATACCACCCAACTCTTCATTTTCAACCGCCATTTTCTCAATCCCTTTTCCCTTATTTCCACCACCATCCAACACTGACTTAGTTTTCTTGTTTCTTTTACCTTTCAGTTTTAGCAATGACAAAATAGGCTCGTCATCATCTGAATCAAATGCCATTTCTACCGGCTTCATCTTTCTCTTTGAACCACCCATCTTCTTATTCTCCTCCCCTTGCATTCCCTTCAATCCTAGGGTTTCAGTTTTCAACATGTGCCCCTAACCCAGGGGCGGAGCCACCTGGGGTCTAGTTGAGGCAGTTGGATTTTGGTCCTGGATATTTCACTGATTACACTAGAGGAGCGGACGGTTCCAAAGGCAAACGGAAAACCATAAACAGCAACATCATAATTCAAAAAAAGATGGCGTTCCTTGTTGGGTAAGGAAGATTAAATAACAATTATGGAAAAACAAAATAAATTCCAAGGAGGTAGAAAATGAGAATCTTAGAGTTGTGCTAAAATTAAATCATTCACAACAATCAAATAATCATCACAAATAAATCTGACACTACCTTCCCAAACCAAAGCAGTTGTCGAAATCAGTCTAACAACACGATGTGTCCGGAGAAACCCTCAGCCGCTTGTCCCCTTCTGTTCCAGTTGCCTCTCTCTCTCTCTCTCTCTCAAGACTTAAAACATGCCTGAACGGGCTGGGCTCGGGCTGAGGCATATGAAGATTGCTCCTTCAAACGAGCCCGGGTCATTTAAAATTGGATATGCACTTAATAATTGAAGGAAGCATCAAAGATGGTATTCTAATCAATATTCTTTATAATTCAGATTCCCTTATTTGATGAGGATCTCCACATTCAACTTTACAGGGGTTTCTTCTGGTTCCCTTTTTTTTATTTTTAACCTAAATTACTGTTTTCGATATTTCACAGAGAAATTTAGGGATCTCATAATTCTCTCCTAATAATATAATAGAGCGTTATTTTGATTTTTTATCAATAAACATGTAATTAAAACCCTAGTATAGTATTGTGTCACTCTAAGTTGTGCATGAAATTCAACATAAAATCAATCTTACGTCTCTTATGATTTCATATTCAGTTAGCATCTAGCGTTCTTTGATTTCAATATCTTTCGGTAAAAGTGACAGCAAATCCTGTGTATATAAATAAGAGATGAGTATCCCCAGAAAAAAATATAACCGTTCATATATGGTGAGAGCACGATGCTAGAACAGAAAAAGTTTTTATATTTTGATATGTAATTTCTTATTTTAAATGTGTGTTTATTTTATTTTGAATAATTACTTATTTTAGCATGTTTGATCTTTTGGTAGTGTGGTGTTCAACAATCTTCTAAAACCCTAGCTGAGTTACTAGAATGTGGTTAATCAATTTGATCTACCAACCGATCATTTATATTACATGCGTTTATTTGTAGAACATGACTTACAAATGTTGATATTGTTGTTTATATATAGGTATGTGTTGAATACGAAAAGAAAATTAAAATAATATTAAATCAGGAAACTAAAAAATAATAATTCAAGGATTCAAATCGTTCTTAGATGTTCATGTCCATATTGTAATTAGAAATAAAGATTAAGAATTTACCCAAAATTCTCTAATCAAATTTTGATATGATTTGAAAATCACGAACCTCCAACTTTTAATTTAACAAACTTCGTAACTTAAGCATTCTATGATATTCCCCAAAGTACATTGTATGTGACACATTATTTAAATTGAATCAAAAACTAATTTTGGACTAAACAGGTAAAGAAAAGAAGAAAATAATTTTATCTATCCCTTTCTCTCTATGAATTTGAACACCATGGGAGAATTATTGTGTTATCAATTTTGGTTCCATCTGATATCTATAAAGATAAAGAAATTTCAATCCATGTATGATAAGAATTTCAAAAAAAAAAAAAAATGTCCAAATAAGAATTTCAATTGAAATCCAAATAGGAGTCTCCCAATTAAAGTCAAAATTCAATTACTCCATAACTTATTTAATTACAAGTATAGTCATAGAACTTCAATTACAAATTTTCTCTCTATGAATTTGAACACCATGGGAGAATTATTGTGTTATCAATTTTGGTTCCATCTGATATCTATAAAGATAAAGAAATTTCAATCCATGTATGATAAGAATTTCAAAAAAAAAAAATGTCCAAATAAGAATTTCAATTGAAATCCAAATAGGAGTCTCCCAATTAAAGTCAAAATTCAATTACTCCATAACTTATTTAATTACAAGTATAGTCATAGAACTTCAATTACAAATACAGTTAAGTTTGTAACGTTCATAGAAATTATAATTGTATTCGAAACTTTTATAGTAATTCCCATTTAGCCCAAAGATTTTATAGTTATTACAATTAAACCACAATACTTTATAGATCTATCACATGTATTTGATCAAACGTATATTATTTATGCCCCAATAATTAGATCATGTTTAGTCGATCTTAAACCACCAAATAAAATTATTAGTCTTGTTTTTTCTACTAAAAGCAAAATATTGTACTCTCAAAATATATAAGATCACATAAACTAATATATATTTGTTTAATTTCCTATGACATATTGTATATTTGTATATGTATTTTATCGCTTCCAAGATTCGATAATTATATACCGGCACAAATGATCACTTTGCCCCTGTAATTATTAACAATAATTTAAGTGCCACTTATTCAACAATCATGTAGGTCAATCACATGTATCGAAATTTAATCGTAGCTAAAAACTGAGTTCGGATTTATAATTGTTCAACTAATATCACTTAAGTAGTCATTCCATCCGTATTTCAAAGCGACAGGTTCATGCATGAATTCATGTTATCTACATCACTCGTTCTCAACCCCATAACTCACCAAAATATTTGACCAATTAAATTGATCTCACCCATTAATGAATTAAATAACCATTAAACTCTTAAAAAGATATACACGGCCATGTTAAGGAATTTTATATGAAATACTCAACGATCAAGTGGAATTTGATCTCTGCACGATCATGTCATAAAATGAAACTCGACACGAAATCTATTCAATACATTCCAAGTCTACTCGTGTCGCCTTTAAAAATTCTACAATAAGGACAAATCACAAATCCAAATAATGAATTAATCAACAATACAACCTTTAAGTACAAGGTTTTAATCATCGCGTATTGATTGTGAACAAATTATTTATGATCAAAATATAAGTTGGGTTACACTATACTTCTTCATATAAGCACCCAACTTATATTATCGCAAATAATCATATACACTTTAATTTGCATGCTCGATATCAAATAAATACAATATATAAAATTACAATTTATTTATTATAAAATATTATTTTATCACAATAAAATATACTATATAGGCACACAAGTCGACGCTATGTATATATGAGATGTTAATATTGTTTAATATGGTTGCCTCACTTGACATATGTTCTTTATAAAAGTGCAAACAGCAAGTGAACGGGTCGCGTTCAAGTAATAAAGTGGACTTTTTGAGTTTGAGTTGTCAATCACTCGAGGATTGTTTGCTTTCGCTTACAAAACTTTAATTAATTTAATTCTAACAATAAAAATATTAAAAACACACACACGCGTG
>CAIGRF010115313.1:23379-41420 GCA_903798235.1 Fraxinus ornus | reverse complement strand
ACAAAGGGCAATTAATTTTGAGACTGAAGGATGAGCAAATCACTTTCAACGTTTTCAAAATCAATGAAGTACCCATCTGAATCCAACTCTTGTTTGCAGATTGATATTATAGATAACTTGGTAGTAAAGTCAGTTGCACATGAACATCTTACGGAACGATTAGAATCACGACTAGTTCATTCTGGATCCAAAATAGTAAAAAATCTTGAAATTGAAGGGTAAGGATAAAAAAGTCGAAGGACTCACCTATAGTTGCCATCCTTCGAAGTGTGCGGCAGACATCCGGTGCAAGCCTGAACAATAATCTTCACCCTCTTCCTCCTAGCGTCTTCAATCATCAATGCCTCGAGGAACTCTAGAGATCATGGACTTGGAAGATGATGCTATTCAAGGAAGGCACGAGGGCGGTTCACTGGTATCGAGCATCGTCGCCTAAGTTAAGGTATTTTCATTTATTTATTTTTATCCTTTGCCTTGACTAATTGTAATACTCGAACTTTTTTTCCAAATTATAAGTGTTGCTCATGGGCTAGTTGTGAGTTCAAGGAAATGGTCGAGCTTAAAGAGGTAGCGCACAATAACAAGAAACTCGCTAGAGGGCTAGAGCACGAGCTTAGTATGCTTGTTCTAATGCCAGAAAAGTTCGTAACGAGGTCTTAGTGATGAGGGGCAAGGTCGACGAAGCAAGGCTTGAGTTCATTCATGCAAAGAAGAGTGTTGAGGAGCTGCTCACTTAAATTCGTGCTCAGGTGGTGGAGGACTTCAAGAATTCTTTTGAGTTTAAGAGTTGCAAGGGGATTATGAGGTTGGCTCGTATAATTATGGCTTGAAGTAGTCTAGCCCCTTTCGTCGACCCCCATTGCCTGAGGATATGAATGGCTTCATTAAGTCTTTGAAGATAATGGATGAAATACATGCCAATCTCAAGTTCTCTATCACTAAGGTTAATGTTGTGGGTGGTGAGGATGAGCATGAGGAAGAGGTTGATCAGGAGCTCGAGCGAGAGGAAAGGGGTTAAAGCTACAATGAATGAGGAAGTTCATGATCTAGATTAGGCCCTTGACCCCGCACATGGCCCGTTCGGGGTATTTTTGATTTTATTTTTGTTAAGTGATTGGCCCGATTATGGCCATATGAATCAATTTGCATTTCGTTCTATGTTGCAGTCTAAATTTTTGTATTTGTGCATTCTATAGTTCAAACTATTTTCGTTTTGATCTTAAAACATGTTCATGTTTCAACATTTAGGCTCGAGCTCATTCGTTTTCAACGTCAAGGTTTATTTTGAGTTATCGTAATTATAACTCGCATTTATAGTGGCTCGAGCTTACTACTTGCAGATAACAAAGCAGACAAACTGCTCGAGTTATTTTGTATTTAATTGTTAGTGCTCAATCCTTTAAGTACTTATAGTTGTAGCTCGCGTTAACTACTTGTAAATTACAAAGTAGACAAGCTGCTCGAGTTGTTTCTTATTTGACTATTAGAGCTCAATCATTTAAGAACTAATAGTTGTAGCTCAAGCTAACTACTATTATCCAAGCACTAACAATGTAGCTCGAGCTAACTATTTGTAAATTACAAAGTAGACAAGTTGCTCGAGTTGTTTCATATTTGACTGTTAGAGCTCAATCCTTTAAGCACTAACAATTGTAGCTCGAGCTAGCTAGAAGTGTCAAGACGAACGGGCCGGTCAGACCCGTGAAAATCGGCCCGGATCAACCCGGGATTATGGGCCGACCCGTGACCCGTGATCCGAGCGGGCAGTTCACTGGTCAAGGAGGTGTGATCTGCAAGTTTCACGGGTTGCACTTTCACGGGCCGCGATTTACCCGCTGGCCTATGGAAAAAAAATTTGAAAAATTATGAATAACTAAATTATAGTTAAGTAGGTGCCAACCTAGTTGGGATGTACTTATACTAGAAATATTTGATAATGGTAATTAAAAATGCATTTAGTTGTTATTTGTTGAAATTAAATTTAACTTTTCAAAGTTATAAATAATTCATGTAACATTAAATTTGAATTCTATGTAAACATTTCTTGGTATAAATATGAATTTATCATAGCAAAAAAAATATTTTTTGCTATAATTATGAAAAATTCTATATTTTTATAATT
The DNA here is from genome assembly GCA_903798235.1 of Fraxinus ornus. NCBI lineage: Eukaryota > Viridiplantae > Streptophyta > Magnoliopsida > Lamiales > Oleaceae > Fraxinus > Fraxinus ornus. The sequence continues at coordinate 39,298 of CAIGRF010115313.1, read as the reverse complement.
ATATTTATACAATCATTTGGACCAAATCGGAACAAACCGTGACCCATGACCGCATGTGCTCGACTCGGATGGGTCAGCGGGCGGCTCTGAGTTGTAGCTCAAAATTTGTGGGCCAACCCGGAACCCATAGCGGACGAGCTTTTTCTCACACGGGCCGTTACTGAGCTCATATGTTGGCAGACCGACCCGACCCGGACCACTCGGATTGACACTTCTAGAGCTAGCTACTATTATCCAAATATTTTAGGCCCGAGCTCTATACCCCGACGACCTATGGCACATGAATGGCGATATTGAGTAGTTCGGGCTCATATGGTTGGGGAAGATCTTGGAGAGTGCTTGCTCGTGGGCAAAAAATTTTGGTGTATGCTTGTAGACATGTTTTATATGTGCATGCTCATGGGCACGAATTTTGTGTGCATGCTTGTGGGCACAACTTTTTGGGTTAACTCTTTCTAGAAATTTTTTGTTAGGTAATTCCAACTGCTACTCTATATAAATTTTCCTGCATTCTAGAAATAACGTGGGCTCCTAGGCCTTGATAAATTAAATTGTCTAAGAAAAGAAAAATGTATGGGGCATGCAAGCCCCACTAAAGATAAACTAGCTAAAAGTAATAAAAAAATGCACAGGGCATGCAAACCCAATTAAAAGTAAATTAAACTAAATAGCTAAATAAGCAAGGTAGGGTTAGCAACTTGTAATAAAGTTTTCGATTATCGGCATTTCAAGGTCTCGGAAGTGTCTTCCCGAGTTGTCTCTTATGACTTCAAAGGGTCTTTTCCATATTGGTCTTAACTTACTAGAGTATGGCTAGTAGTTTTTACTCTTCTCAATACTAAGTCTCCCATCCTAAACCTTTTAAGTTTAACTTTGTAGTTGAAGTGTTTTGCTTTTCTACTCTGGTACAACAGTGCTCTTATAGCGGCCTATTCATGGACTTTCTCCAAAGGTCAAGATGTTTAGCAGCGTATTCCTCTAACTCAAGGTTGAGACGTCTAATGTTGGGTAGGCTTACCTCAATCGGTATTGTAGCCTCGATACCAAATGCTGGCATGAAAGGGGTCTCGCCTATTGTTGTCATGTGAGACAGGTTAAAGTATGTAAGGTAGTTCCTTGGGCTAAGTACTTCTATTGTCTCATATCCTCGTCCGAAGGTCTTACAATATGATTTGATTGGTTACATTAGATAAATCATTACTTTGTGGGTGAGATACTGATGTTAAGCAATGTTATATCCTAAACTTTGTACAAAAAGTTTTGAACTAAGAATTATCAAATGTCTACTGTTGTCTGTTATCAATACCTTGGGTATGCCAAACATGCAGATGATTGACCTCTAAATGAATCCTCTGAGCTTGGACTCTAAATTATTGCTAGAGGTTCTACCTCTACCCATTTTGAAAATTATTTCACTGCTACAGCAACAAACTTTAAATGACCTCTTGCTAGAGAGAAAGACCCAAAGATGTCTACACCCCATTGTTCAAAGCAAGCTACGTAATGAATATGAGTAATACTTTTAGCTGGTGAGTGGATGACATTGTCAAACCTCTAGCACTTATCACATTTTCTAATGTACTCTACTGCATCTTTTTTCATAGTAGGCCAATAATATCTGATCAATTTGAAGATAATAATTTTTGCTCCTTGGTGGTTCCCACATATCCCTTCATGGACCTCGGTTAGGGCATGAGTTGATTCTGAATGTCTAAGACATCTGAGATATGGCATGGAAAAGTAAAGCTCTTGTAAAATGGAACTCCCCTGATCATGCAATACCTTGGTGCTCTCGATCGAATGTTTTTGGATGTTCAAGGGTCCTCCAGCAGTCCCTAGTTAGTTAGAGAATTGATGATAGGGTTCATCCAAGATAGCTTATAGTCAATATCCATGACTCTCGACTTTTGATTTATGTTCGGTTCTATAACCATTTTGATGCAAAGTATCCTATCAAGGCCATCAATTCCTATGAAAACAAGTCTAGACAAGGCATTGGCTTTACAATTGTCAACACGAGCTATTTTAAGATCTTACAACTTTTGAAGCGCCTTTGTAGATCGAGAACCTTCAAACAATAAAAGCTCATTTTTTCATCTTTCATTTCAAAGGTGATTTCAGTTTTACTAATGAATAACTGTGAATCATTGAAAATCAAGGTTGTAAGAGAGTTCCAAAGTTATGGCAATGGCCTCATATTCTGCTTCATTGTTAGAAGTTTCGAATTCGAACCTAAGTGTACATTAAATCTCTACAACTTTGTCAGGGTTGTTAAGTATGTCCCATTTACCCAAGCCCGAGGAGTTTGATGCTCCATTTGCAAAAATTTCCCAAGTGTTATTGTTCGAGCTCGGGGTGAGTTCCCCTGGCTCCTGAGGCCTTGGGGTGAGTTCCACTGTGAAGTCGGCTAAGGTTTGTGCTTTGATTGAAGGTCTTTGAACTCTATGTCGAATTCACCAAACTCTATTTCCATTTCGATAATCTTCCTGATACGTCGAGCTTCTGAAGTGTGTGTCTTAATGGTTGATTTGTGAGTACAAAATGGGGAGAGACTGAAAGTATTGTCGCAATTTTCATATAGCTACAACTAAGGCTAGAGCAAGCTGTTTGGCTAATTTGTACTGAGTTTCAGCTTCAAGAAGTACTTTACTCACATAATAGATCTGTTGCTAGATCTTGTTGACCTCTTTCACCAATACTCCACTTACTGTATTTTCAGAAGCTGCCAAATACAATAACAAAGTGTTACCATGCTCTGGTTTTGTAAGAATTGGAGGTGTAGCTAATGTTTGCTTGAGCTCTTCAAAGGCTGATTCACATTCTTCATGCCAACTAAAGTTTTGGTTACCCCTTAAAGCTTTGAAAAATGGAAAGCACCAGTCTGCGGCTTGCGACGTGAACCTGTTTAGAGCTGCAATCTAACATGTTAACTTCTGTATGTCTTTCTTGCTTCTAGGTGACTCCATAGATGTTAGGGCCTATATTTTATCAGAGTTATCCTATATTCCTATATGTATGATCATGAAGCCCATGAACTTACTTGATGCTACTTAGAATGTGCATTTAGTTGGATTTAGTTACATCCAGTACTTTTGTATTGTAGAAAATACTTTCTCAAGATCTGAGATATAAGCGTCTACTTATTTACTTTTTACTACCATATCATCCACATAGGTCACAGTATTGTTACTAATCAGGTTAGAAAAGACCTTATTTAAGCCTTTAGTATGTTTCTCCTGCAATCTTTAATTCGAACGGCATGACCTTGTAACTATAGATGGTAGAGTCAGCCATGAATGAATTCTTCTCTTGATCTTCCTCAGTCATGAGGATTTGATGATAACCCAAAGATGCATCGAGAAAACTATACAGTTTATGGCCCAAAGTACTGTCCACGATGTTATCAATCTACGGTAAGGGTAGCTATCCTTAGGACATGCTTTGTTGAGATTGGTGAAGTCGATGCATACACTCCACTTCCTATTGGAGTTTTTAACAAGAACAACATTTACGTGCAAATTTGGATATTGAACCTCCTGAATAAAATGAGCTTTAACGAGCTTATTGATTTCTTCACGAATGATCTTCTGCCACTCAGGTGCAAACTACCTTTTTCATTGTTTAATTGGTCTAGCTTCGGAATAAACTTTGAGCTAGTGAACTACAACCTTAGGGTCAATCCCAAGCATGTCTTCCACTTTCCACCCGAAGACATCAATGTTGCGTGAAAGACAGCTAATGAGCTCACCTCTGAGTGAAACTTCAAGGTCTTGACCAACTTGAACTTGACCTCTACTAACTCCTCCACATGGGCAAGTCTCCAATAGTGTTTGAGCTCGGGTTCGAGGGATGACAACTGCATGACATCATTGCTCATTCCACAAACACTGGTGACATAGCACTATTTGGCAACTATTTTGATCTTCGTGTACAACTCATATACCGTTACTTATATGGATTTTCATGGCAAGGTGGAAGGTGGATATAATAGCTCTGATCTTATTTAGCAGAGGTCTTTTAAGGATGGCGTTGTAGTCCATAAAAGCCCACAACACATCGAAGGCTATGATGTGTGTCACTTGTTTATGAACTGGTCCAAGGGTTAAAAGAAGCTCAACGACTCGTCCCCCAAATCCTTGGAGGGGAGTTTTTAACTAGCTTGAGCCGTTCAACTGAAATTTCCATCTTGTTGTAGACCTCGTGAGATAATACATTAGCTGCACTCGCATTATCCACCAATATCCTTTTTACTTAAAAGTTGGCCACAATAGCTTTTATGACCAAGGCATCATCATGAGGATATGACTCCCTCTAAGTCCTTTGACAAAAAACGTACCTTTATGGAATCAAGGTTTGTTCTTGAAGCAAACGTGTATTGTTGGGCGTATTTTTTGTGGCTACTATCGAAGTTTCTCCCCGAGGCTATTCCTCCAATTATAATATTGATGGTTCGTACTATAGGTGGTTTGTCATCTCGATCCTCTGGGGCTTTAGCTTTATTTTGATCATTTTTGGGATGTTTGTCATGGCTTATATAAGCACCTAGAAATCCTCTTTTGATTAGAGCATTGATATCCTGATGTTGGGCATAACAATTCTATTTGTTTTATCCATCATCCCAATGAAAGTCATAGTTGTATTAAGTTACATGAAGAGCCCACATCATAGTAGGCCACTTGACCTCTTTAAGATCCTTGATTTCCATTAAAATGTTAAATCTGTAAGTATGGTGGTGGGTATATGATATTGGTTACGTTATCTAGGGTCGGGCCACCTCTTCTTGGGTTCATGGTCTCTTCCATGATAATGTACTTTTCACCCTGGCTTAACAGTTCACTCACCGTTTTAGGATGAGTCTAAGGACATTTTGAATGCCTCACACTTTACGGCATATGTTAATACATATATAGTGGCTATAATTTATAGATCGGGTATTTTGAGCCTCTTCCTATTAAATTTCTAATGAAATATGAAGTGTTCTGTTCGACCCTTGACACATATATATGAGTGATGTGGCTGTTTTCTTGATGTGCTTGCTGCTTGCAAAGAAAGCATAGAATTTATTGGCCAAGTCTGAAAAAAAAAGCTGTGTAGTTGGGTTCCAATGTAGAGAACCAATCTCTAGTTGCATTCATGAAGGTTTTAAGAAAGACTTTGCACATTCTCGCATCAGGTGCAACCTGCAAGTTCACAACATCTGTATATATATTGAGATGATCGATGGGGTCAATAGTTCCATCATATTTCTTTACCCGAAGTTATTTGAATATGTTTGGTAGAGGGTGTGATAGGATCTCGAGCGTAAAAACGACTGTCAAGGGTGAACTCTGATATTGCCTGAGCATTCAGAAGCATACCAACTACAATTTCATCTCGAATGATTCTGGCCAGTTTAGTAGAATCTATGGTAATTGATCTCAAACTCGAGGTCATATGAGGTACGCCCGATGTTCTAACATCACCGTTTCTAAGAATGGGACAGGGGTAGAGTTCGAGCATCTGCCATAAAACCACCTTGTGGTTGTGGTCCTAGATTGGGTTTATTTGATTTAGAGCTGAGTTAACGTGACAGCTTGTTGATGAAGCTCCTCAAATGCTCTAGGAGCAACGACTGCTGGTGGGGGTGCTGGTTTTCTTGATGATTCCTTTTGCCTAACCAGAGGATCTTCAGCGAGACTGATTAGGAACATATGATCTTGCTAGAAGATGTCATGAACCAATGATGCTACCAAAATCGAGCTTGAGGATAAGGAACGAGTACGAACAAAATCCTCTTGATGACTACAAATAGGTAGACTTGAATTTCCAGTACATGAAACAAAGGCGTCGAAGTGTGTCCTTGTCGCCCCTCGATACTTAGGTTAGAGAGAGAATTCATGCGTAAGGTTGTGAACTGAAAAGTATGTAAACGTACCTGAATAATGAACTTGGTTCTGTATTTATGGAGGTTGATGATTGAATCCTAAAATGATTAAACCATCAGGAATCCTTATCTTTATCACATAAAGTGATTGATTTATATTGAAATTACCTCTTGGAGTTTGACTCGGGTCGCAAGATGTTGCATATTTGGATAAGGTTTAATGTAGAGAGCTTTAGTTATAGAAGGACTAAAACTTTGAAAAGGCAAGAGATATAGACATGAGGAGTGATATTGGCCCAACCAACCAATGCCCAACCAGTAGGACATTCCAGACCATGCATGTGAGAAGTTTGGGGATATGGTTGCTCAGGCCAAATTGGTCGAAGTATATGTGCGAGAGCTGGGAATCGGGCTACTTTTGTGCATATCACATGGGGCTCGTCCAAATCGAATGTTTATTTTTATATCTTTTTTCTAAAAAAAAGTTTATCTTAAAAAAAAAATTGACAAGCTCGCGGGCCTAAGGGTCAAATGTATTCTAAAACGGCTTGGTCCATTGTCATCTATATATATATTATCCTAAGGCCGAAAGGGTCAAATCTATTCTAAAATGGGTTGAATTCACAACTGGTCACTGAAGTTACGTCAAAATAAAAAAAACGATTGGTGAAGTTTAAAACTTGCACTAACAGCCACTGAATTATCATTCGATTTCATTAATGGTCATTGAAAGACCTTTTTCGTTTTAATTGGAATTTAATGGACCAAAATAGTTGAAACTTGAGCCTTGAGAAGCTAAATTGCAAATTTGACAATAGTCTCCACATTCATATCCACACCTACCCATTTCATCACCTTTTTCTCTGTCTTTTTCTTTGCTCCACTCCCGCATGGCTCAAATTCTGCCCCCATCCAATTAGTATATGTGTATTTATATGTGGGTGTTAATTTGTGACCGATTGAATCGAGAATATTGTTCTTCAATGGCCACTGATGAAGAGACCCCACTTGTTGAAAACAGTGCATCAACTCCAACCTTAAACCACAAGAGATATGTTCATATATTGTGTTGGGCTTTCTTGTTGATTTTCTTGGCTTATGGGGTTGCCCAAAACATAGAGAGCACTATCAATACTGTGAGTATTAATTCATTTCTCCACATTCATATCCATACCTACCCATTTCACCAACCTACAAATGAGGATGAAGTGAGACTCAAGATTTAGCTTGAAATTGATCGAAGATTGATTTTTTAAGAGAAAATTGAAGAAATCAAGACATTTGGGAAGTTTGAGATGTAGGACTAAGAGAATGAAATGAACCAGTTCGCGGGTGAGCTTGAAAAGGAGAGCAGTGGGTATAGCTGTGAATTTGAGGGAATTAAGATTGTGGAGATTATGGTGTCACCAATTTTGGTTTTGGGATTATGTATGGAGTTTGAATTTGATAACCATTTACAGTTTTGAGGGTTTAGATTGACATTGTTGAATTTTGAAAGGAAAAATTGATAGTAAAGTGATTTAAGTCCCAATTAAAATGAAAAAGTCATTCAATGGCCATTACTAAAATCGGATGATACTTTTAGTGATCGTTAGTGCAAGTTTTAAACTTTAGTGATCGTTTTATGATTTTGACATAACTCAACAACCTTTTGTGAAATTAACCCATTCAAAAATTGAAATCTCAATAGGATAAATCCTAGTATCACCGAAACCACAAGAACAAGCACACTATCGACGGGCCTTGTCTACTCCAGGTAATTCCCCAAGGCAATAGGCTCGAGTAAATCAGATTAACTCCATTTGTTTTTGTTTTTTGTTTTTTGTGTATCTGGCTCCTACAATTTCTCACAAGAAGCTAAATTTCTGTTTTGATTTCACATTATTTGCTTATACAAATATTGGGTAGGGTATTCCTTCGAATTTTTATTATTTTCCTGACTGCAATTGTTGATAGCCGTAAAATTTCAGTAGCGTCAATTATTAATATATCCTTGTTTTTTCGGCAGGCTGTAAAGTGAATCTAGTTGTGTACAAGCAAAATGTTAAAGCAAATGCTGGCATGCTGCAAGGTGTACATATCTGAAAGCCGAAACAGGGCTTCATTGGAGGCAATTGAAAGGGCAGCCAAGCTATTTCCAGAGGCTCTAATTGTCAACAAGTTTGAAGACGAAACTTATAACAGAGTTGGGTACACCCTTGTGTCCAAATCGGTTCCGTGTTGTACCCTCAAGAGTGCTGTTTTTGAAATGGTGAAAGCTGCTTTTGAATCCATTGATCTTGAAATGCACACTGGGACTCATCCTAGGCTTGGTGTTGTGGACCACATTTGTTTCCATCCCTTGGTTGGTACTTCTTTGGATAATGTTGCAGGAACTGCAAAATCTCTGGCTGCTGATGTTGGCTCAAGGCTTCAAGGTTTGTTCTCTTGAAACTAAGATTTTGAAGATACACAGAATTGGGCTAATTTCATTTTATGTGTTAAGACTCTGTCATTGTTCGTTCTTCATGATGTGTCAAGAGGAATCTAAATGAGTTCTACAGAAGTGGAACATGAAGATTTGATGTGCATGGAAAATTAATTTGGGAAATTCGTTTGGCGGTTAACTACTTGTAATTGAGTACTTGTAAAAACACGACTTTATGCATACTAAGGTGACCTTATGATTAAGTTTGTAGCACCTAAATCCAAAGGTCCAAAGGTTACACATATTTCTTTTCCCTTCATTTGATTAGAGAAAGAATACCTTTTTGTCCACAACTTTATCCCTCCAGGTTTGATGAGATCCATTTTATCAGGTTTATATACTTTTTACAATAAGTATATTATGGCATTGATTCCGATAAAGCTTCGGAATAAGAGATCTTTACATGGTTCTTTGATCATTTGCTTACAAGCTTGTGTGTATGTGCTCGTATTTGAGGCAGAAGGGATTTGAGTTCTGAAACTTGTTTTGCATTAGAGTGACTTGTGATATCAGAATTGTGAGAATTGACATATCCTTTTCAATTGTTAAACATTCACATCCCTTAGGATTGAGCAAAAATCAATATCTTCCTTTCTCTCTATCTTCCAGCTTTTTTTAATGATTTTAAACATAGCTTGTGCATGGAAATTAATTTGGGAATTTCGTTTGGCTGTTAACTACTTGTGATTGAAATGAATTTCGGGAAATTGTCCAAATAGTCGTCTTCCATCTTTATTGGTTTACTGCAGAAGAGAAATCTGAATCGCTAACTCAATTGGTTTTTTGGAGATGGCAATTTAGAGAGTTCTTCGTAACTTATGGCCTCATTTTCATAGCACAGATATAAAAAACAGCCTATAACTTTGACGTAGAATATATGTTTATGATCATTACCGGTTTAAGGCTTTAAGCTCTGCCTGCCTTGTCTCTATCTAGTGCATTATCTTTGATATAAAAGTCCTCATTGAAGTCTTTTTTCTTTGTGTTTAGACAATTCTCTAAACATCTTTGAAATGCTATTGATGTGTTGCTTTGTTTTTTCCATATTAATTACCATTTTATACATTTCGTTGATAAAGATTGAAGGCTGAAACTTAAGTGCAAAATTACAAACTTCTAACCCCACTTTATTCACATCTTTGAATAGAACATGAATGCATTCATTTGTCGAAGTTAAGTAATCCTGTAGAAGACAAACGTGATATCTCAGGTCAAATGATTACTAGCATAATTGTAACCGAGAACCCCCTAATGACACAATTAGTATTCTTGCGATTGTGTTATTGTCAGAAAGCAACTAAGTGTTTTTCTTAGTTCTCGGCACAATTGACTTGAAATCACTCGCCTTCCTCCAAATGATCAAACATATCATGTGTTAATCTATATGGATTTGTAGGCATTAGCAATCTTAGGGCTTGAATTCTTTCAACATAGAACTTAGAAGTTATGGTTTTCCATCCTCAACCTCTTGAACAAATCGTTTCTCAACTATAATTCTTGGACTTGCTATAAAATAACATATGCATAATAAACTAAATATTTACCTTGAGAAAAATAATTTATCTCAATATGCTATTTGCATAGAAATATCGTCTCAAGACTTCATTTCTTACACAATAAGAGACCTTTACTTGGTTCTTAGATCATTTGCCCACGTGCTTCTGTGTATATGTGTATTTAAGGCGGAGGGGATTTGAATGGTAAAACTTCTTTTGCAGTAGAGTGACTTATAATTCCAGAAACATCATTCTTTTTCAATTGTTAAACATTCACATCTGGAAGGATCAAGTGAGAATCAATATCTTCCATTTTCTTTCGGCTTTGTTAAAGATTTTATATATAGTTTGTGCATGGAAATTAATTTGGGAATTTCTTTGGACGTTGACTACTCGTGATTGAATGAATTTTGGGAAATTATCCAAAAGGTCGTCTTACATCTTTATTGTCTTAATGCAGAAGAGGAATCTGAATTGCTAATCAATTGGTATTTCGGAGATGGCAATTTGGAGACTTCTTCATAACTTATACTTCACTTTCATAAACATAGGTAGAAAACTGCGGCCTATATTTTAGGTCATTGTGAACACAATTGACATAGCATATATATTTATGATCATTACAAGTTTAAGCTTTCCCTGCCATATCTGTGTGTCTAGTGCATTATCTTTGACATACAGGTCCTTAATAAAGTCTACTTTTCTTCTTGTTTAGACAATTCCTTAGACATATTTGAAATGCTAATTACACGTTGCTTTGTTTTTTTCATTTTAATAACTGCCTTATATAAATATGATAAAATCTTTAGTTCAAGTGCGAAATTACAAACTGTTTAAACCACTTTATTCACACCCTTGATTAGAACACGAATGCATTCATTTATCAAAGTTAATTGTCCTTAAGGCGTATTTACTCGGAAATATCGTTCCATGACTTCATTTCATGCTTTTAAGGCATACTCCAATAAGGGGAAGTGGCCGTGGGGCTGGAATTCAGTGCTCTAGCTTGGTGAAAACACGAATTTAGGCATACTAGAGCAAACTTACCATCAGGTCTGTAGTGCAAAATCTGAAGGTTACATGTTTTTCTTCTCCTTTTCATTTGATGAAAGAAAGACTACCAATTTGTGCACAAGTTTATCCCGCCTGCTTTGATGAGATCCAATTTATCAGGTTTATGTAGCTATCATGACGGGTATCTTATGTTTCATATGGCATTGGTTCTGACAAAGCTACACAATAAGAGAATAAGAGAGCGTCAATATCTTCCTTTTTCTCTGTCTTTCGAATTTGTTAATGATTTTAAACATAGCTTGCAGTTGCTACCTTCTTATATGGAGCTGCACATGGAGGGGCAAGGACCCTTGATTCAATCAGAAGAGAACTCGGGTATTTCAAGCCTCATTCAGGTGATAATCAGTGGGTTGGTGGGCCTAAATCGGAGTTTTTGCAACTGAGTCCAGACGAAGGACCTCCTCGAGCAGTTCAAGGCAAGGGTGTTGTCGTAATTGGAGCAACCCCATGGGTCGACAACTACAATGTACCAATATTCTCTAATGACATAACAGCAGTTCGTAAAATTGCGAAGAGAGTGAGTGGTAGGTGGGGTGGACTCCAATCGGTGCAATCTATGGCACTTGCTCATGGTGAAGGTATAATTGAGGTAGCCTGCAATTTGCTAGAACCAAGTAGAGTTGGTGGCAGTCAAGTTCAAGTTCAAATTGAGCAGCTTGCTAAGGAAGAGGGTCTAGAAGTTGGGAAGGGGTACTATACTGATTTTTCTCAAGAGAAAATAGTTGAAACTTACTTAAAGCTGAGTCATTATTCTGACTAACAAGCTACATTTTTTTTTAATTTTTTTTTATTTTTAAATTGTTATTAAATTTTAAGTCACATTAAATTTCCCCAAAAAGGGAAAATAGCGTTATGGCTGGATTGGTCCAAATACTGTTGGGATTGTGGGAAGGTGATTGGGGCTAGGCATCAGGACCGTATTTTTAGATGGGCCAGTTCAAGCCCAAAATGGACTTGAATCTGGTTGTTGATCAGATTGATCCATTTATTTTGACACCTCTAACGAGTTATATATCAATAACCATATGACCAAGATTCATAAAACGAAAACTTAGGAATACTATATTATTATTTCTTTCCCTGTCTTTATTTTTGTACTGTAGGGCATCCAATAAGTTATCAAGGAACAAAGATCATAATTTGATCCATTCAGATCCATCAATAAAGCTAAGTGAAATAAAAGGCTTGGCTTCTTCATCTGTAAGTTCTCTTGACCATGAAACTCTTCCTGCAAACCTGGCCCCTGGTCCACTGCATTTGTATTGTCCATAAAACACAGTCCTGCATGCCACCGACAAATTAACAACATTAAATATAACAAAGTGACAAGCATTTAGGCCAAAATTAGTTAGGTACAATAGTGCATTACAGGTAGATTAGTTACATGAGACAAAAACAATGGACATTCATGAATGGTTTAGAGTCACTCACACAAATATAAGATTCTGTGACTGTGAGTGGATATATATGATTGTCCCTTTATATAAAGGGTATATATAATGGTGAAAGAGCAGTTAGTGCTATTAGCCTTTAAGAAAAAGAGAGAATTATAGGTACAGACACCCTTCTATTTCTATATGTGGAGGTTGAAGAGTGGAAAGGTGACGGCACCGTCCCATGCCCGAAATGAAAGATTAGTAGCGGAAAGTTGGTCGTCAATCTTTAAAAATGAGCAAATTGTTGTCGAACTTTTCATTATAGTTCGAGAATTAATGATCCCTATGGCAAAAACTGTCGAAATCCTTCGTTAAATAGTCGTATGTAAGGTCAGATGTCCTTTACATGTTCAACTTTATTTAGTTTACTTTTGTTTCCCAACTTAGGTTGGTTTGAGCACGTGCCAACATAACAAAACTTGAACACATTTTTATCATTTGGGATTGATTGTGCATCGATAATCAAAGGTCGAGAAATAACTTGCTCACTTCTTGAAGGTTGACGGGTAGTAAGAAGCTTACTGCTTGAGAAATAAGTCGAGGACCAAAGCTGAAATTTCTAGTAAAGAAATTATGCACTTTTGAAGTCAATACTCGTTCTTTTAAACTATATATGTGTGGATCTAAACAATCATTGTATAAGGATTTTCGCGACAAAGAGTTTAGATCTGGTGTAAAACTTTGACACTTTACTACGATTTTGAAGTGTCAATTTTTAAATGAACTAAAAAAATGAACTCTAGGTTGATATTGTTTGTAAGAACCGTGTTACTTATTTTGACAGTTACGAAAGATGAGTAGGTAGTCGGGTAAACAAACATATTTATAAAAACATAAAAATAGTTTTCTTTGGGATCTTGAATGTGAGAAATAAGATGAGATCACATGATAACATTTGTAAATGTGTGGGTGGGGTTGGGGTGGTAGGTCGGATAGGGTAGGGTAGGTAGGTGAAAGTTAGAAAAAGAAAGAACTTACATTTCTCTAGTGGGATCACCCCAGTTATACCAGCCCTTGGGAATTATAATGTTGTCCATGTATGTATATGCAAATATCACTCTTGAAAAAGGACCCCATGCCCTTCCAAGGTACAAAGCCCCTGAACCCGTGACCTTACAGTTCACAAATGAGAACCCAGTGTCATCTAATATACTGCTTCTTCCTTGTGCTGTCACTGCCCCTATTACCGGTGCTATTGCATGCACCTGACATTTCTGCATAACGAACCAAGACTCGATAAGACTAAAAAAGAGAGACGTAAATTTATTTTTTTTGAATTTTAGATGTCGAGTATTATGCAATTCAGCTTACTAACGATGAGAAGATATAACGTTACAAACCAAATTTCTTGAACAATCTTGGATAGCTTTTTTTTTTTGGTATGTCCCCTACATAGTTGTATCACATGTTATTTGTCTTGATGGTTATAGAGATAGAGAAAACGACAGGTAGGAAACGTCTTTTTATGCTTCTCGGATTCAACACGTGTCCATCAGAGTATGCAACTCGATTTTCACGTCTATAGAGGTACCGAAAAGGAGCATATTTAACAATCTGTTTTATCTCATACTTTTAAGTAAAAATCTTGTGTATTATGATATTTTGATATTTAAGTTGTACTTATTGAAGCCAAAGCACATTTCTTACTTTTTTCAAAAAAAGTTGATAATTTACCTCAAACAAGGAGAGGCCATTTCCAAATATGAAGTCCACAGATCCCTCAATATAGCAATCTTTGTAATAATGCCTACCAAAATGATCATAAAGTGTGTCCTGTGCACCCAAGAACTTACAACCCATAAACGCTGCGGTATCTGCTGAAATTCTAAATGCCACTGCTTGCTTTCCAATAGCTCCTGGAGCTGGCACTGGAGTCGTATTCTGCATGTATCATTCGATAAAAAAGGAAAAAAATAAACTCGAGTTGTAATAAGGGGCTGTTTAGAACTAAATTTGAAAAGATAAATGTATCTCCGACTAATCATTTTAGCTTTTAGGCGAGATGATTTGTCTGACCTTAAATGTAATATTCTTGGCTATGAAGTAGGGTGAATTGACAGCAAAAGTTGCAGAACCATATGTACCAAGAGCGTGCCCATTTGGCCCTGGTGTTTGAGCTGTATCACCCCATTGAACAATTGTTTTGTCTGCTCCTGCACCTTGTATTGTTATAAATGATTTAAATGGTGGTATATTTACCTTCTCCCTGAAAGTATTGCATTTTAAACATAAATTTTCTTCCAAAATAGAAATAATAACAAGAATTAGACTTAAAAAAAAAAAAAAAAAAGCATAATAATGACAAAGATACTAGTCTCATAACATGTTGATGAGAAAGTAAAAAAACAAACAAACAAATAGTGACTATTTCGCGATGTTCTTGACACAGCTTGATGTAGGCTATTGTCACCACTTTGCGAAAAAAACTGTAACTCACAATACTAATACAATCCATCCTTTTATCACTCAGAATCTAGTCAGGAATCCACCCCAAACTCAGTTTCTTTGGGCTCACCCCCTTTCAAGCATGCTTATGCATTATCCGTCCACTCCGCAGGAATGCTCTAGCATCGACTTGAACTTGAGACCTCCAGCTCTAATACCGCCACTTTACCTAAAAGCTATTGCTGATCATGGTACTGATACAATCATATCACCTAGAACCAAGTATGGGAATCAACCCCAAAGCTACTCCCTTTGGATCCACCCTGTTTCAAGCATTCTTCTGCATTACATAGCTCATGTAGGAGAAAACACACACACACACGCACACGCACACATATACTCACTTATAAACTCCTGCATGAACCTTGATCAAAACTCTCACAAGATTGACCATAGGGAGAGAATCAATGGCATGCTGAATTGATGTAAAATCTCCAAGTGCTGGATTTTTATCAACAGTAAGTTTGTAGGAAGGGAAGATTTTATTTTTGGCAATCTTGAAGAGGGAATGCTTTAAGCTACCAACAAAAGTAACCCACTTCATGAATTGTTGTTCTGAGAACTGAACTTGTGTCATATTCACTGATAACTGCTTCCCAGAATTTCTCTTTGGTTTCATACCTTTAGTGTGGCACAATACGGTGCTTGCATTCAGAAGAAGAAAAAGAATGAAAATTGGTTTAGAAGAGGACATATTTGAAAGAGAAATGAGAATAATGGGACTGAAACTGAAAGAAAATGGGTTCTGGAGCTGGCAAGTGCATTAGAAACTGGTGAATTCATGGCTTATATACGAGTGAATTTGATTAAATTCTGTTTTTTGGAGAATCATGACGTGGAAGTTGAAGTCACGGGTGCTTCCACTGACAGAAAGGGGTGGGGGTGGGGTGGGATGGGGTCGGGGGTCACAGGCGAAGACCACAAAAGAGGTTCCACGGAATGAACTTTTTGGCTTACACAAAAGTTTTTTGCTGAGAAATTTCTACTTTCGTTCTCGTTGTTTGTATCCATGATTGTTCTTAGTGTTTGTGTGCAAAGGTGCAATTATTCCCGGCCAAACTTCAATTTTTCATTCAAATTTGAAAAAAAGAATATTGGAGTGGAGCTAGGGGCAGAGCAATAAAGATATATTAGGTTG